>JAUOBV010047414.1:0-13969 GCA_032360425.1 Rubia occidens
CAACCCGAAAATTTTATTTTGATTTCTTCACATTTACACTTTAAACCTTGGTCTTTCAATGACTTATGGAAAGACCATCTTTCAAGAGACGCACTCAAACTTTAATGGGTTAATTAAAAATAAATACGATAATTCTGTCTTGAAAATTTTAGATGATGTTTATATTCCTTTAGATTTATACAATTTTCTTTTAATGGTTGTTCCAACAAAATTTATCTATAACTAATTAATGCCCACAAAGACAACTGATGAGGAACACTACTAGAATGCACAAACAAATCTAGTCCAATAATAATGCATAATAAATGTTGTTTAACATTTTTCGAAGTTTGATATGGAAGAATGAGCCTAAAGATTTTTCAAGAATTATATCACAATAGGTTTTCTTTCTTCAAGAAAAACACACATTAACAAATTGACCTTTTCGTTTAATTCTTGCTTCGGAACAATTTTAACGCATAATTTGATCGTATCTAATAGGTTGAATTATATTTAGAATGATTAAACAAGTCTAGGATTTTTGTAGAATTGCATAAGCTTTATAGCATGGTTGATAATCCTCTAAAATTCACGCATTCATCAAATTCTAAAAGAATATTTATACAAACTTGGTATATATTCAAAATAAATTGTGTTTCTATATACTCAAAGCGAATTTTGTTTCTCTCATCTTATACAAACCAGGTTATAGTTTGTATTAAAACTGAAAATGAATAATTTACAGGTAATAATTGTGTGTTTGTATTCATACTCTGTGATACATTATATACAGATAGAAAGACCTATACAGAAAAGGAAAAAGCATCTAATCTAATTACAATTACAAGTAATATTGACATAATATTGCTATTCCTTAATACTCTTTCTCAAGTTGGAGTATGGGGATCCGAAATACCCAACTTGCCAAGTAATGAATGAAAAAGATTCCGTCCAAGAGCTTTGGTAAACAAGTCTACCGGTTGATCAGACGTACCAATATGATGGGTAACAAGACAGTCAGACTGTACAAGATCACAGACGAAATGACAATCAACCTCTATATGCTTCGTATATTCATGGAACACCGGATTTTCCGCTATGTGAAGAGCATATTGACTATCACAAAATAGTTGTATTGGAGCAAAATGAACAACTCCTAAGTCACAAAGCGAAGACTTATGCCACAACAACTCACAACAGGTAATAGTCATAGAACGATACTCCGCTTCAGCAAAAGAACCAGAACCTGTAGGTTGCTTCTTGGTCTTCCATGAAACCAGAATCACCAATTGTCACAAAGTACCCAGTGAGAGAGCATCGTGTAATGTGACATGCATCCCAATTAGAATCACAATAAGCAGTCAACTCTAACGAATTACGTGAAGAGAGAAATAGACCTTGACCATGATGACTCTTCAAGTAGTGAAGAATTCGAATCACAGCTTGCCAGTGAGGAACATAAAGAGAGTTCATAAACTGAGCAAGCATATGAACATAATAACTAAGCTCAAGACGAGTAATAGTCAGCTAAATGAGGTGACCCACAAGGCGTCGATGCTGCTCAGGATCATCATAAATTGGGCCTTCAACTTTTGCAAGATCATGTTGTTGCTCCGTAGGGAAATCAGTTGGTTTAGAAGCCGATAAACCTGTGTCAGATAAAATATCCAGGGCATATTTCCTTTATGAAAGAAGCATCCCATCCGATCCTCTAGTAATCTCCATAAGAAATACTTAAGCGTACCAAGGTCTTTCATATGAAAACAGGAGCTCAAATATTTCTTAAATTCAGAGATGAGCGGCAAAAAACTACCACCAATGACCAAATCATCCACATAGACATGTACATGCAAAGAAACTGAGCCATGAGTAAAAGCAAATAGAGAGTAGTCTGCCTTACTTTGAAAAAAAACCAAATACACGCAAAGCCTGGGCCAATTTCATAAACCAAATTTCGAGGAGCTTGCCAAAAACCATAAAGAGATTTCTGAATGTGACATGCCTGGACAGGAGGCGCAAGGTAGCCTGGTGGAGGTTGCATAACTACCTCTTCATACAAATCACCATGTAGAAAAGCATTATGTAAATCCATCTGGTGAAGTTCCAAATCACGAATGATTGCAACTGATAAAAGCAGACGTACCGAACTCATCTTTGCAACAGGAGCAATTGTCTCAGTATAGTCAATTCCTTTATGAAAATTTCCAAGAGCCACCAGACCAGTTTTGTGGCGCTCAATGGTACCATCAAACTTGAACTTGGTACAATACACCTATTTGCATCCAATAGTAGTCTTATCCACATGCAATGAAGACAAAGTCCATGTCTGACTGCGCTCAAGGGCATGAATCTCATCAACCATTACATCACACCAATGAACATACTTCGAAGCCTTAGAGTAAGTGGTGGGGTCTGCACTAGAAGTTACTGCACCTAAAAATCTAGAATACGTACTAGAAAATTTATCACAATTTATAAAATCAGATAAAGGATAGAGAACACCTGAGGAATGTGACGTCATAGGTGTGGTTGTAGAAAGGGGGGAGAGAGGTTATTAAAATCAGCAACAGAGCAGACATAGTCTTCCAAATAAGTAGGAGGGTGACGATCACAAACACTCTTTCATACATCAGGCGAGGTAGACAGAGGATGCGCCAGAGTGCTGGTCGCGTCGGACAGGTTAGAGGAGTTGTAGATAGCCCATGAGGTGCGTGGTCAACTACGGTCAGTGGTGCGTGAGGCTCAACGGAGGGCAGCGCGTACGGTGCGTGAGATACTGGGCATGTTGATGGTAAGGTAACCAGGAGCGACAATGGTCGGTGGTGGTGAGGTGGCCGGCAGCGGTGAGGTTGAAAGTAGTGGAGAGGTGGCAGGTGATGGTGAGGTGGCCGGTGTCGGTGAGGCTTACGGGGTTATAACATACATAAACTGGTCTTCATAAAAATTAGCATCCCAACTGTTAAAAAAAGTACGGGATTCCAAGTCATATAGACGATAACCTTTGTTTTCGATAGGATACCCAATAAATAGAACATTGACAATTTCTTGGAGCAAACTTGTCACAAAATCTGGGAATATAGGAAGCAAAATATAAATATCCAAATAAGCGCAAAAGCTTGTAATTTAGGAGACGTTCATAGAGTAACTCAAATGGTGTACGACCATTTAGTTTCTTCGTCAGTGTCCGGTTGATCAAATATGTAGCTGTAAGAACACATTTTCCCAAGAAATCAATTGACAGATTGGTTTGAAAGCACAAAACACGAGCCACATTTAACAAATGGTGATGCTTGTGTTCAACATGACCATTTTGTTGTAGTGTATCAACCATAGAGGTCTAAAAAATAATCTAAGATTTAGCAAACTACGATCTCAAAGGTAGAAATTATGTAAGATTATTAACCCGGACACGTCTAACCACACGGCCAAACTGGTTCTTGATCAGAGCACAAAATTTAATAATCTAGAGGCAACTTTTGACTTAGCAAATAATAAATAAACCAAACAGATTGGGAATGATCATCAAATATAGTCAAAAAATAAAATGCGCCACTAGAAAATGGTGTTTATAAGAACCCCAAACATCACACTGTATTAATTCAAATAAAGAACTAGCATTCGAAGAACTGATTGAAAAACTATATCTAGTCTGTTTTGCTCTATGACAAACAGATCATGGAACTGAAATATTATTTTCGCTAAAATCAAAAGTAGAAACATAAGACAACACCGTAGAGGAAGGATGCCCAAGATGCTGATGCCATAAATCACAAGATGAAACTGAAGCAACTATTGGAATAGACTGCAAGATATGAAGGCGAACATTCGTATCCAGTAGACAAAGCCAATAAACCCCCCTTTCTGTTCACCCACACCAACCTCATTCCTCGTATTGATTTTCTGTATAATGCAATAATTTTCAGTAAACAAAATTAGACATTTTAAAGTAGATAACAATCTAGAGCTTGATGATAAAGGGCATCACAGAAAAGGTATATGGAGCACATGAGTAGGAGTAACATCTCCAAAGCAAATAGAACCATATTGTGTCAAAGATAACACAGATCCATTAGGCAATATAACATTCACAAAATTGACAACAATAGTAAAATCCATTAAAGAACCTTTGTCATCTGTCATGTGATATGAGGCTCCCAAATCAGGAATCCATGGTAAATTAAACTTACCTGACTCATGGTTAGAAACAACATTAAATTGATTAAATAAATGTAGGGTCATACTCCATTAGTCATCAGACAGAGCAGAACCGAAGTTAAAGTAGGTAGGGGTGCTGTGCACGGTTGCGGTGTCGTGACCAGGTGGAGACACGGTAGAACTAGTAAAAGGAGGTGGAGCCGGGCGAATGTCGGAAGCTGGTCCCAATGGTGGCAGTCGGTGGAGTCAGCTTCAACTTCTTGGATTTTTTGTTCAACTCCTTGAACCAATCTGGTACGCCTGTGAGCTTGAAACAGATATCTTTGACGTGACCCTTGCAATGACAATGCATACAAGTGGGATTCTTATGATCAGCTGAAGTGATAGCAACTGTCGAGGAACCCGAAGGTGGTCGGCGTCATGTAACATATGCCATAGAGTCAGTCAAAGACCCACGAGACCGAATAATGGCTTTGTGATTCTTCTCCTGAGTAATGAGAGCATATACGATCATGAACGGTGGCAAAGGATCATGGGTCATGTTGTTGGATCGCAAGGTGTGATAGCCTTCATCAAGACTAAGGAAAAATTTATAGATCATATCTCTCTCACGTTCTAGGAAGGAATTGGTATCATGGTTGCAAGTGCACAGTGGTTTAAAAGATTCACTGGTGAAAACTAAAGGAGGCCGAAGGGAGTTCTAATCACCAAACAACTTCTTCATTTTGTCAAAATAAATGGAAACACTCTGACCATTATGCCGTCAGTTTCGTATATATTCACGCATTTGCAAAAAAATTGGACCATTCCCAAGAGTAAATCGTGCCTTAAGATAATCCCACAATTCCTTAACTATGTCATAGTAGCTAGTAGAAGAACGTAATGGTGGATCTAGAGTCTATAAGATCCAACATACATTGGTAGGATTAACCCCAGACCAATCAACTACGTCAGGATGATTATCGGGGGGTTTGGTAATGTGTCCATCAATGAAACCAATATTCTTTTTGGCAAGCATAACGCTACAACTTGCAGCAGACCATTCGAGGTAATTCTCTTCACCTATCAGTATGACGGAACAGATTAATAAACCGGGCCTTCAGTAGTACTAAGGTAGTAATGATCGTTCAAAGAATGACCAAAAGGTACAGATGACTGAGTGCCAAATTGTATCTGCAACTGTTTGTGTAAAGATGAAATAATGCCGGTGGCATTCGGATTCTGCAGCTTGTTAGCCTTAGTTTTGGCGGCGATGCAGACTTGCTTAGCAGCATCAAAACTGGGACTAGAGGCGAGATCAGACATGGTAGTAAATTACATAGATCAACGACAACTAGAGATGGCAGCGGCGCAACAAATTAAGCAGCAAAGATGCAGCAGTGGAGCGTGAGTTGGATCACGCGCAGACTCATCTGGGTGGGTACGGAAGTTGACAGTCGCGAAAACCGTAGAAGAAGCCGCGACGAGTCATTAAATGGTGGATCGACGGAGGAAACCGACAGACGACAACAACTAGAGTTGGAGATGCGTGACGGTTGATTGTTGGTCGGCTTCGACGAAGTATGGCAGTGGAAAATTTTCTTCAGGGTTTCAAGATTTTAGGCTTCGATGCCATGAAGAATTTACAGGTAATAATTATATGTTTGTATTCATGCTCAGGGGTACATTATATAGAGGTACAAAGAGCTATGCAGAAAAAGAAAAGGAATTTAATCTAATTACAAGTAATATTTACATAATATTGTTATTCTTTAGTAAAATATTATATTATTTGTCACGATTAAACTCTCACTCATTTTATAAAAAATATACAAAACAAACCAAGAAAAACATGGACAATTGGCTCACCATTCAGTCACAATGCAATTTATCGAATTGAATACATGGTTTACTTGTAGAAAATATGATTATTTATATTTTTAAAGAAATTTTCTCTTGCATTTTAATATCAATTTGAATATGCAAGTTAAGTAAATAGAAACCATTTCTTTGTAGGAAAGGTTATAAATTGTAGTTACCTTATAGAATTAGTCTCCTTATAGAATTAGTTATAGATGGTAATTCCTTATAAACTTAGAATCCTATTCCTGTTAGACTTCAGTTTGTTATACCCCTATATATTGTAACTTCATCATTGATGAGATGTGTCATTGATGTGATATCAATGCACCATAATAAATTATTTTATATTTCATCATGGTATCGGAGTCTAAAACCCTGACACCCAAAAGAATTTTTTTACTGCTATACTTTGTAGGACCCGACCGCCGACGATCAACTATTGCGCATCTTCAACACGTGCCGTCGCCATCTGCCAATTTCCTACGTCGATCCGCCTTCTGTTAATTTGCCATAGCAGCTTCTCCAATTACCGTGATCGACCGTCACCATACGCCTGATCCACACACGGCGCCGCCGATATTCCATGCATTATCGCGTTGAGTTTCCCGTACTGCCGAACTGCTTCTGTCACTGATCTGCAACTATATCTGTACCTAGTTCCAGTTCCGATGCTGCTGAGTAAACCCACATTGTTGCTGAAGTTGAGGCTAATAAGCCATAGAATCTCAATGCCACCGACGTGATTGCAGATTTACTCAAATAGTTCAATTACAATTTGGCTCTGGGGGAACTGTACATTCTGGTTGATCTATGAACTCTTCCTACTACCTTGGTACCGCTGATGGCCCCCAGTTTGTCAATCTGTCTTGTCATACTGAATAGTGAATAAAATTATCTAGAATGGTCTATTGCAATTTGTAGTGGTATGCTTGCCAAGAAGAAGGTTGATTTTATTGATGGAACCATTACTAAACCTCCATATAATTATCTTGATGCAGATGATTGGCCTGGACTTAATGCTACCCTTTTGTGTTGGACCTTACAGACTCTAGATCCACTATTGCTGGTACTTCTATCGCTACTGAAGTTGAATTCCATTTTATGGAGGTTTTTTTTCTTCAATTTTTTTAACGAGTAGCAATTTTATACTTCGCAAGTTGGGCATTATTGATCATCATGCTCCAACTTGGGGGAGAGTGATAAGGAAATATAAATCCTTTCCTTGTAGGAAATGTTATAAATGAAAGTTACCTTATAAAATTAGTTTTTGGTTGATTAGGTTAGATGGTGTTGTGCGGAATACCCAAGAAAGTACAAGCAAAGAACATAAAGCAAAAGATAAAACATCGAGCATTTACGTGGTTCACCAATTGGCTACATCCACGGCTGACCAAGATCGGATTTCACTAGAGAGAAACAATTGATTAATTATAATTGGTCAATTGTCGACAAGGGAAGAAAGAATTGGGGAGGTTAACCGTACCTACTTTCCAATAATTGATAGATGCATATGAATTGATATATCTTTGCGCCGATGATCGATGTTTGACTAATGTGAGTTATTCCGAGCCGATTATCTTCTTCATATATTTTATAGATTTTTATATTCGTTAGTTTGCATTATTAATTCATACTAGTTAGTTTTCATATTTAGTCATAAATAAACTCTTGAAAATTAAAGTGTGGTGCCATCACCAAAAAAGATTGTGATATTAGTCAGAAGGAAAATTAGAATTATTGATTTTTCTCTTCGTGGGATCGACCATGCTTATCGTTATACTAATTAGTATCCCTGAGTTTGCAGGTATTTGGCAAGCGAAACGACCTTCACCGCCCATAAAAGAAATCCAGAGTTAGAACAATTTATAGAGAAAACTCAAGCAAGCAGAAATCCTTGACCACTAAATCAATTGAACGGGAAGATGAAAATAAGTAAAACAAACACTTCATAACATTAACAACATAATTCAGTATGCTAAGACTATACCCTCAATCCCACAATTCAGCCAGGAAGAATGGACATCACAAGAACGAATTCAAACGTTTACACTCATAACCACACCATAATTCGTATCTTACTTCAAAAGGGTTGGGGGAAAGAACCCCTACATAAATTGTAGTAGAGCCACGGTCATGAATTTTAAGAAATCTTCGTGGAAATCAGCAGTACACTCCCATGTTTATACCCAACATCAGCTAACCGTTCAATACCAAGAAGTTGTCCAGCAGTAAAACTATCAACTTCTGCAAAACAACAAAAGTTAGGTATATTAACTCCCCAACACACGCATAGAGCTACAAAACAAACGCATAACGTGAGAAATTAGAACTAAAAAAATCATCAGCGCATTTTATAATAGTTTATTACCAGCCTTCCTGGAGGCCACCGGCTCCTTTGTTTCGACAGAGTCTTCCGCCTTGTTGGCGGACCCAGGATCAGCTTAATATGGGGTAGAGAGTAGATAGAGAAGAGTGAGAAGGAGGACCGTGACTCGCTGTTCTCCATCATGAAGAAGACAAGATCCCGGTAGGATTCCTCCTCATTGTTTTCGAGGAATGATTTCGAGACGAGGGAAAATTGTATTTGAAGAATTGGAAAGCTCTGTTGGGCTGGCCTGCGTCGAAGAAGAGGAACATAGAGAAGAGAGAATTTGAAGGGAAAATGATGTCGTTTCAACAAAGTAAGGAAGTCACAATATTACTTAAATAGCCCCGACTGATGCCAATAGCAAACAATTCTTATTATATGGTGTTTTGCGATAATCAATACTCCCTCTGTCCCAGAACTTTTGGCCTACTTTTTGGTCAACTTTCCTAGACCATGTTTGACCATAAATTTCAATTGGTATATAGATTCTAATATCATCATGTGAGATATTGTTAGAGTCCTTGCATAACGTAGTTTCTAAATATCAAATTTTAATGTACCGTTAATACCCGTAATTAAAGTTATTGATGGTCAAACATGGTCTGAGAAAGTTGACCAAAACGTAGGCAAAAAGTCCTGGGATGGAGGGAGTATATGTGATGCTCCCTGGAAACACATGTAATAATGGTGCCGCTCATAACAAAGCTGTGTATCCGAAGAAAACAATGCTACGGTCGTCTCCTCTAAAAATAAAGCCACGTGTGGATTTTTATAGTTATTTTACGATAGCCCTAATTACAAATCCAACAAAGAAAAGGAAAATATAATTGGGCTAATTAATTTGGTCTTTATATCGGGTTTTCTATTCTTTAATTTAAACTTCTTCACATGAACCCAATTGAGCCCAAATTCTTCGTTGCAGGATCCAATTGTTTCTGAGCTTCATTTTGGAATAATGTCTCATATCACTCCTCGGAATGTAAAATAAGAAAATTTTCCATTAGATCACACTACGTCATTAAAAAACATTACCAGAAAAATCCTGTGGGAAAAAACCACGGTTAAGGGGAAAGAGTATAGTGTATCGCTCCCCACCCTCAGCGCCCAATCTAATTATTTCTTGCACAAAAACACACCTACTTGTACATCAAATGACAAAAGAGACTCATAAAAGAACATAAGATATGTGCATGAAATACACCCAATCAAACATCCCCACACTTAGATCGTGCTTGCCCTCAAGCATGTAACATCACAAAAATCATTAGCAAAACAAAAAATTCCCACAAAATCAAATCAAACATCATTCACTATGGAACCCACTGTCGTACCACAAACTAAATTCAAGAATTTCAAAACAAGCAATTTCTTTTCATCTTTGTCAAAAAGCAGGCAAATAATCATTTTATTCCTTACGTGATGCGTTCACACACTCTCCCCACTCTATTCCAAAGGACAGCTCACAATAAAAATACAAGTATAGCATGCTATTAATAAGTGAAGTATGATTCAAAATTCCGCACAAGTCAGGATGGACTTCTCAAAAGGTTGTAACATGGCTTTAGGACATAAAATCAAGGAGGGATCTAAAGGAATCCTAAGATTTAAGAATATAACAAAAAATATGTGTATGCAACTCATGAGGTCCAACAATAAGAATCATTTCATCAAGCTCTACTAGATCATATTATCCATTTCTTTATTTTTTTATTTTGTTCACTTCGTTTGTTTCTTCTTTTTATTCCCGAACAATACCCATCATCACTTCATTTTTTATTCCTGGTACTCATACTCCTTCTTCTCTTTTCAGGAATAAATAAATAATCCAGGACCTCTTCCGTTCCGCCGAACGGGACCATCAAAATAAGTAAACATCCTCCAGAATCACCTTTCAATCTTCCAATAACCAATTAAAACAGTACTTCTTCGTAATCAAGCTAAAATCAATTATTCTCAACCAAATTCTTCATAAAATCATATTTTACATCCATGCATATCATAGCATAAGAATTAAAGTACAATGTCTAACCCACCATCCTCATATATAGAATTGCATACACATGGGGTAAATGAAAAAAAGGCTCAAAAGGGTTAGGCTAAATATATCTGGATCTCAAATTCAAAGAAAGGTCAGAGCTCAAATTGGCTCACTAGGGGTCAAAATATTGGTAGGAAATATTTACGAAAGCCAAAGAGGGTTAATCCTAGTGCCTCCTTCATCCTTTCACAGTAACTTAAATATAATCCACATAACATGCTATAACTCGTACACTCAACAAAGAAGGTGATGTGGAGGATGCTCCACTCTAACTCAAAATCTCACTTTACTTGGTTAATATGAAAGTTTGCCCTTTTTTCGTCATCCAAAGAATCATTTTAAAATATTAACTTATGCATACATTCTTGAATTCACCATTTTACCACAGACCCATGTTCCAAAGTGAAATCAACTCAATTCAATTCATAAGAACATTTTATTTGCCAAAACAAAAACAATTCTCCCTTCATTTTTAAAAATATTTTTGAAAATTTTCACAAATTTCATCATCAAGGAAAATCCAACATATTCATCAATACAATTACTCTCCCCACACTTAAACTCTTGTTTGTTCTCAAACAAAAATAAAAGTGCAAAAAGAATAACATTTATCTATAAGATGTCCAAATAAATCAAAACATGCAAGCACACCATAACATAATAAAGCAAATAAACTGGGTTCAGAAGAAACCGAGTATTTGAGAGCAGTAAAATTCTTCAATTTCAGTAATCTCGAACATACTGCACTCTTCACATTCGACCGAATAGGACACCCAACTCTGCTTTTATGTCTCCCAATTCACTCATCACCTGGGATAAAAAATATCAAAAAAACTTGAAAATACAAAAACGGATCTTTTTCGATTTCTTTCATTTTTTGGATTTTTTTACTTTTTACTTTTTTAAAAAAAATGAATTCAAACAACATAAGTGTAAGAAAGAAGGAAAAAATAAAAAAACAAAAACGTTGGGTTGCCTCCCAATAAGCGCTCCATCTTAATGTTCACGAGCTTGACCATAGTTCCTGCTCAAAGATATGTAAGGATTGTGAGGCAGATATCGTCCACATCTGTCTCTTCAAAAGGACTCTTCCACTTCGACCTTAATTTTCTACGATTATAACTCATCTCAGGTTGGAATGAATGTACTTTCTTCCCAACTCAAAATTTCTTTCACCTCAGGTGTCGAAGGATTCTCTCCTTTTCACACTTGCCTAGATCTCTGTTAATGATCACTGAATATGTTTTTCCATCGTCCAGATACGTATATTTCAGGTGTGAAGGAAAGGGAATCAAGTTCAAACTTTAAATTCTACAAAAGTGAGGGTAAAAATATTGGGGTCTCCCGTTCGGTTGAATGAGATAAGTTCGATTTTTCTAAAATCGTGTATTGTGGTTGCAAAGAAAAAATTGAACCTTCAGTATTTTCATCAATGTCCTTCCTACCTTAATACGAATGTTTTCCTAACTCAACCTGCGTGGAATTCATCTCAAGAGAATCTTGGACAACAGGATAGAAAGTATCTGTGAAATCCACATGTTCCATAACTCGAGAATTTTTTATATCATCAAAAATATTGAAGGTAGTAGTCTCTCCATTAAATTAACAAGTTAGGATCCCTGAATCAACATAAATCTTTGTATTAGCGATTTTCATAAAGGGCCCCCTAACAAAATATTACCTGATTGTGAGCTACCCATATCAACGATATAAAAATCAGCAGGATATACAAATTCATCAACTTTCACTAAAACATTCAGAAGAACACCAACTAGATTACAGAAAGATCTATCAGCCAGCTGAATAATAGTATTCGTGAAAGCTAACTCACCTAGATTGAACTGCTCATAAATTGAAAGAGACATAACATTTATCGAAGCACCAAAATCAAGTATAACTCTTTCAATTCTATTATCTCCTATGGTACAAGGGATAGTAAACATACCCGGATCCTTACATTTTGGTGGAATATTTTTATGAATGACTGGAGAAACATTCTTACCCACTGAAAACCATTCATCTCCCTTCTTGCTGCTCTTCCTAGATAGGAAGTCTTTCAAGAATTTTGCAAACTTTGGCATTTTTTTATTGTCTCGAGATAGGGGACATTGATGTGCACTTTGCTGAATATGTTAAGGATATCATTTATATCCTCGTCTTTCTTGTTCTGGGCTAGCTTGGGAGGGAATAAGGGAGGTATAATAAAATCCGAATTCAAATTTTGTTCAGGATTACTCACATTGATTTTTTTAGGCCTTTTGTATCTAGCACCTCCTCTATTTGGAACTAAAACTTTTTTAGGGGTCCATCGTTTGGATGAAGAAGAGGGTAGAGATTCCCCAATTTATTTTCCTGGAACTTCAATATGGGTATTTGATGCTAAATCTTCCAATGTATTATCATTAATCAGAGTAATCTAGTTCATATTTGCATTTTGATTTAATTGAACTTGAGATGTAAATTTTCCTTGATTCACAATCAGTTGATTGACAGTGCTTGTAAGTTGAGAAATTTGATGAGTATGTTGATCCAATATCGTTTGCATGCTCTGTTGTGAAGATTTTATATCTTGTTTCATTCCTTGCATGGTACTCATCACTCTTTCTTGCATCTTCTGCATGTTACCCATCATTGTTTCTTGCATCTTCTCCATGTTACCCATCATATCACCAAACATATCTTCAAGAGATTTTCTTTGCGAATGAGGTTGTACCTGATATGGTGCCTGCTGTTGTGGTGGTTTAAAATTTTGTTGTTGATCAGGGGTTCTCCATCTGAAATTGGGGTGATCCCTCCATCCTGGGTAATAGGTGTTTGAGTAAGGATCATAACGACATTGCTGATTTCCTGAAGGTTTGTTGACCATACTTGCTTCGGGTATAACATATTAAGAAACCATGGCACAAAGGTCATTGGGATGCCCCATATTACCACATGTGCCACAAGGCTGACTTGTATCAACTTTTACCATTTTCTCTATTGCTTGAGACTGGATTATCTTCTCAATTCATTCTAATCTTTCCTTGAGTTCATCATCAGGTTCCCAAATGTTAGCTGCAAATGCCTTAGACATACGAGTACCTTGTCCAGAAAAAATTTTAGTGGCTTCTATAAAATCTTTAATCAATCTATGACCCTCTGAAAGCGTATTATTCAAAAATGAGCCACCACTCGCAGAATTGAGATGCCACCGGTTCTCTTCAAGCATGCCTTGAAAAACGTACTCCATAAGTTCTTTCTCTGACAAGTCATGGTTAGGGAATCCATCCACTAACCTTTTAAATCTTCCAATAAGCATTGAGTGACTCGTCAAATTCCTGCACAATCCCAGTGATTCATCTTTTTGCTGTCGTCACATTACTGGCTGAAAAATATTGTTGCAGAAATTCCTTCTTCAATATCGCCCACGAGTTTATGGGGTTGGGTTCCAAACTTTTGAACCATGCATTTGCTTCATCTGATAGAGTGAATGGAAAAGTAGGGAGTCTAAAATGTTCTTCGGTGACACCTGTAGGTTTCTTCTGAATCTTGCAAATCTTGATGAACTCACTAAGAAAATTAAGGGGATCCTCACCCTTCTTCCCAAA
>JAUOBV010047517.1:0-13966 GCA_032360425.1 Rubia occidens
CATACTTGATTTAGTTCATTGTGACCTCTAGGAATCCTCACTTGTTGTCTCTCGTGCCGGGTACCTTTATTATGTTATTTTTATTTATGGTCACTCTCACTTTACTTGGCTATATCCTCTGCACCGTAAGTCTGATTTTGTAGAGGCTTATATGCAATTTGAAGCTTTTGTTGAGAATCAGTTCTCTACCACCATTAAAAAAAATCAGAGTGATGGTGGAACTGAGTTTGTGAATCATCGCATGCGTACTCATTTTGCATCTAAGGGCATTCATCATCAGCTTTCATACCCTTACACCCCAGAGCAAAATGGTCTTACAGAGAGGAAATATCGTCATACTATCGAGACTGGTTTATCGATGCTCTATCATTCTGGCCTTCATCATTCTTTTTGGTATGATACTTTTTCCACAGCTGTCTATATTATCAATAGACTGCCTACTCCGATTTTATCTAGTTAGTCTCCACTCTCCATCATTTTTGGTACTACACCAGACTACTCCAACTTTCATCCCTTATGCTGTCGTGTTTTCCCCTATTTGAGGTCTTTTGCTGCGCATAAATTGGCTTCTCAGAGTATGTCTTGTATATTTTTGGGGTACAGTTCCTAGTACAAGGGTTATCGATGTTTTGAACCTCTTAACAAGAAGGAGTATATCACTCGCCATGCTTGGCTTGATGAGTCATTTTTTGCTTTACGTGTACTATTACAAATTCTTCATCACTAGATGTTTAAGCTTTTTTAGAGCTTTTGTCAGTTCCATCAGAGGTGTTTGAGACATCTTCCTCTTTATATTCACCCATTATTTTGGAGGATTTAAATTTTTAGATTTCACCGAGAGCTTAGGGTCAGAAAATTATGTATGTTGGCCACATAGTGACTGACAGCTTAACCGACAGCAACTGCAGCCGCCGCAATCGCCGCTGAAGCTACAGCCGACGTCAGCACTGCCGACCATTCAGCCCACGTGTGAGCTCTACGCACCGACATCACCGATCGCGTCTCGGTCTCACGGGCTGCCAGCAGCTCATGTATGCCCCACCTTCTCTGCCCGATCGCCGTCTTCACCAGTTTTTGTCGCTAAATCAACTTTGGGTTATGCACTAGTGATCTCGGGTTCCGAGCCATCTTCGGTTTTGGTGCTCTCTTCTCGGAATCCGATGACTACTCGCTCTCACACTGGTTCTTTACGGTTCAAAGATTTTTCTGACTATGATATTTCTGGTTTGCTGAGTGTTTTATTTGTTAAAACCGAGCCTCGTAGTCACCGTTCTGCGATCAAGGATCCAGAATGAGTTACTGCTATGGATTTAGAGATGACGACTCTGCACAATCAGCAGACATGGGGGCTGGTTCCTCAACCTCCTCATGTTAATGTTGTTGGTTCTAAATGGGCCTATCGTTTAAAGTATAAATCTGATGGATCCCTTGATCGGTACAAGGCCAGGTTAGTTTCTCAAGGTTTCTCTCAATTGCCTGATTTTGATTATGATCATACATTTAGTCTGGTGATGAAGGCTTCTACTGTTCGTACTGTTTTATCTCTTGTTGTCACTCGTAATTGGCCTTTACGACAGCTTGATGTCAAGAATGCTTTTTAAAATGGTGTTCTTATTCCTCGATTTACATGGAGCAGGTTGCTTGTTACAAAGATTCTATGCGTCCTGATCATGCTATTTTTTACGCAAGGCTTTTTATGGTTTGAAACAAGCTCCATGTGCTTGGTTTCAATGATTCAGTTCCTTTTTGGTTGGCCTAAGTTTGTATGCAGTTATGCAGATACCTCTTTTTTGGTTGGCCTGGGTTTATTTGTTAGTTTATGTTGATGACATTATTATCACCGGGAATGATGGCCAACTCATCAAGAAGTTTATTGCTCGTGTTCATGAAGAGTTTAAGATCACAGATCTTGGCACTTTACAATATTTCTTGGGTTTGGAGGTTGTTTGCAATTCCGATGGCTTATTCCTTGGCCAAACCAGATATGCCAAGGACATTTTATTGTGCGCCGGATGCAGGAATCGCCACCGGTGGCTATCCTTTTTGGAGCCTTTTCGCAGCTTTCCAGTTCTTCCGGTAACCCATTTGGAAATCCCACTCTTTATCGCTCTTTGGTTGGTGCATTACAGTGTTTGTCCATTACGCATCCCGACATTTTTTATGTTGTGAACACGGTCAGTCAGTATATGCAGTCTCCTACTGATTACCATTACCAAGCTGTTACTATGATTCTGCGTTATGTCCGAGGTACATGCACTATGAACTTCAGTTTCGCAAGAATTCGTCTGCTTTGCCAGTTTTAGATTATTCTGATGCTGATTGGGCTCATTGTATTCAGACTCGTAGATCTACTTATGGTTATGCCATTTTTTGGTTGCAACCTGGTTTCATGGAGTACTAAGAAGCAACCTAAGGTCTCTCGTTCTAGTTCAGAATCAGAATACTGGGCTATGGCTAATACTGCCGCAGAACTAGCTTGGTTGATGAATTTACTTCGAAATTTGCACATCACTGCACGTGCCCCACCTGTTTTGCTGTGTGACAATAATAGTGCTCTCTTTCTTGCTCAGAATCCGATTTCGCAAAAGAGAGACAAGCACATTGATATTGATTATCATTTTGTGCGTGAGTTAGTGTCTTCTGGCAAGTTCAAGGTTGCTTATACTCCTACTGATCAACAACTTGCTGACATCTTTACAAAGGGTTTACCTCGTCCTCAGTTTGAGTTCTTACGGTCCATGGTTTGCATTGCGACAAGTCCCACGCTTCGCTTAGGGGGGAGGGGTTAATAGAATATTAGATAAATTAGAATCATGTTAAGAAATTAATACCCTTTCTGATTGGTTTTGTATATATCTTTTTCCAAATCTGATTCTTCCTTGTATACCCTTTGTACTCACTATATATATAAATACACACAGGCACAATTATTTGTAGATTTTACATTCTATCAATTTCATTTATGTTGAACTGAATTAAAAATAAGTGTAATTAAAATGGTAATAGTAAGATTTAATTAAGTTTAATTGTATCATATCAAAATTTAATGAATTGAGGTGAATTTATTAACTCACTCTATCTCATTTCAATTTGCACACATTGAATTTTAATAGAAATTTTTTAATCCTTAATATATTTCATTAACAATGAATAAAACTTGTGAAAAGCTGATATTTTGAAAATACATGTTAAACGAATCTAACAAAGGTATCACTCAATAAAATTTATACTTACACATAAATTCAAATTTATAGTTAAACTGCAGATTGAAATGAAACATGAGGAGTTCTAAACTTTATAATATATAAGCTGAATATAAAGTCACCGTCTATACCGGGGATTATAATACGTGTACTCTCTTTCTCCTAGTTTAAACTGTCTATTTGCTTTTTTTTTTAATCGCATATTTGAATAGTTTTGTGAGCAACAATATAATTATATGTGTTATTGTTGAATTCGTCGTAATAAGTAGTTTCTAAATATTAATTTTTTATTTGCCATTATTATACATAGATTAATATATTAACGATCAAATATATTTTTCGAATGTCGTTAAAATATTGTAACGCGTTAAAGTGTAGAAGTGTCAATAAATTTTGTGACATGAACTGATGTAATAGTTTGGTTAGTGACATATACTCATGTTAAAATTTAGTGACACCTAAATGCAAAGTAAATATTGTGACACTTCCTTACCTGCCACAAAAATGCATCACTGCTGATTTTTTTGTATTCCGTATAAAGTGCCTTGATTAACTCTTTTACTGTCGCCTTTTGGAAATTAAGAATGGACGACATTTTGGGTTTATCGTCAATTGTTGAAGTCAGAATCTCAAAAACTGAAACCTAAGTAAAACAATAAAAAAATGTCGACGCAACTGGTAAGGTACGTATCATTAGTAATGACATTTTCTATTTTAATCCGTCTCATTAGTAATGACATATTTTATCTCTTTCTAAATTTAGCAAAATTTGAAAGGTTAAGATTGCCCAAATTTTTGATCCAAATTCATCAATTAATCCTACCCCTCCAAACATGTAGCCCACCACAACTCCTAAACATTTAATCCAAAAGTAAATAGGTCATTTCTAGTGGGACGGAGGAAGTATTTCCCACTATAAATGACATATTTACTTTTTTACGATTTTCAATGAACATGTTTGACCATTAATATCTCTAGTTACCTATAATAGTGTCACATAAAAAATTGATAATTGAAAAATAGATGTTGAGATAAATCTAACAATATCTCACATGATATTTTTATTATATATAAATTAATTTATATTTACGGTTAAAGTTTATAAAGTTTGACTACTAAAAAGTCGTTAATCAATTTATAGTGAGAGGGACGGAGTTTTTCATAGTGTGGTTTAATTAGTCAACAGTCGTAAATGTTGGTGCACGCAATTAATTAAAAATTGGCCATGCTTGACAATTATCGGATAGCGGATGTGAATGTGATACTTCCTTTGACTCATTTAAATTATTTCTTTTAGTATTCCTCAATCTCATTCAAATCTGTACAATTTTTTATTAAATATCACAAAACACGTTTGATAATAAATTTTAATTAGTATTTTAGACATCAATATCATCTAGATATTGTTGAATTTCTTGCATGATATTTTTTTTAATTATCAAATTTGAACACACTGTTAATATACATACTCCCTCTGTCCCTCTATAACTGTCTCATCTCTACTTTTTTCACTATTCATTGATGATTTTATTATTTTAATATCTTAAATTATGTATAGCAATAAATTATAAAAATTAGATATTCTAAAAATATAAGTTACGATGAATCTAGCAATATATCATACGATAATTTTTACATTCGTACGTTTATAGATTTTTTCAATTCAAATTGCATCAATTTTACTGATGTATAGTGAAGTAAGACACAAATATATGGACAGAGGGAATATGTTTTTATGAAAGCCTTCACCCACCGCATCTTGCTGACCAATTAACTTCATTTCACAAGCATCTTAAAACAAGAACAAACTAACGTGACATAGTTCCAATCTCTTATAAGGTACCCGATTCACGAAATGAATGTCTTATAACCAGTGATTGTAAATAACATACAACTAAGCATTCCAAGTTCCTACCCCAGAAACCTGATGAGGGCTGGGCCAGTTTGGCCCAATACCCTAAGTCCAGCTTGCTCAAGAAGGGAGAGTGCGGAGGAGGAGCACGTGCTGATGGGACGGGAAATGGCTCATCATCCACCAAAACACATATAACAGGGGAATATGCAGAGGAGAAGGTAAGATTTCATAATCATATCACTATTTACCTAGATGCACTTCCACATAACAAACATGACTGACCGGGAGCGTCGGAGCAGGCACGACCCTGCGCCTAACTGCCTGACCTTAGCCTGCATGTTTTGTAGGTTACTGGGCTGAAGGAGATCATATACAGAAGGATAACAAATTTTGGCATTAACATTGGCACACTCTGTGTGGATCACATCATCATCTTTTAGCATCTGCGCAGCTCAAGCAAAATGGAGGCACGGTCGACGGTAAACCTGTTCAACAGGGTGACCATGGAAGACGTGACGCACCAGGAAGAAAATTCTACCCCGACGCTGACACCAATGGGGGAAACACATCAGTTTTGCAAGGCAGCGGAGATTACGAATAGCTAATAGGTCTTCCAGACGATCATGGCATCTCAGAAGGAGGTGGTGAGGAGGTTGAAAGAAATAGAGGAAAGGTAAAATGGTAAGGCAGAATGAAGGGAATACGATCTGCGACCAAATGAGCTCTTCCCAGAGCAGGGTGACAGTGAAGCACCTAGTCGAGGGGAGTGGGGTTTTAGACAGCTCAGAGTAGAGCGAGGAACGAGAAAAGCACGACCACTTCTGGAAGAAAGGAACATGCCAGAGTTGAAGAGACCGCAGCAGACCGCGAATGGAGAAAAAGTTATGTACCACTCCAAAGGAGGGAAAGAGAAGGCTGGGGGTAAGGCCCCGCCAAGAGGAAAGGAAGAAGGGTCGAGCAATGAGAGTAGGGGCTCGTTATTCGTAATTCACCAAGCGGATACAACTATTTATGAATAATCCAAAGCTAAAGATACCAGTAAACCTGGGGCGGTACAATGGCGAGACAGATCCAGAGGATCATTTGCACACGTTTTACACCAACATGGCCACATTCGCTATACCGCAAGCCATCAGGTGCAAGGTGTTTGCAACCACCCTGACAACAGCTGCCAGGGTGTGGTTCAAGAACCTAGAGGATCAGACAGTTGACAACATCAGTTAGCTGGAGTATAAGTTCCTGACTCTCTTCATGCAGAGAAAGAAATTCCAGAAGACGAGGTCCGAGCTACTGGCCATCAGGAAGAAACGAGCAGAGACAATGTCGGCATATTGGGAGCAATTCAATGATGAGGTGAACCAGGTGGAGGAGAGGAGTAGCCGGTTCCTCATTGACACATTCACAAATGGTTTGAAGCACGAGTTGTTACTAAGGGACTGCACCCTGGACCCGCCGAAGACTATTGATGAATTGATAAGAAGAGTTAAGAAACTTTAACAGGGAGAACCTAGCAGATAAGAGAAGTAAGGAAACACAAGGCGGTCACAGTCAGAGGAAGGTCGATGCAGACATGGAAAGAAAGGAAAGGAAAGTTGGAAGCGCTAGAACAGGCACCCAACAGATGTCGAGCAGGTTCAACAGGTCGGAAAGGGTATTCACTCTGCTGATCAACACACCCAAAGAAATCTTCGCCCTGTGCGCATGGAAGGGCATACTTGACGTGCAAATGAAGATGAAGAAAGAACCCAGCAAGAGAGATAAGTCCCATTTTTGTGATTACCATGATGACCATTGTCATGAAAAGAATGAAGGCATCCATTTGAAGCATAATATAGAGGATGTCGTGCAGAATGGCAAGCTTGCTCATTTAGAATAAAGTGTAAAAGGCCATAATAAGGATACCTACCAGATACACTCCAACTAAGATTTTGACTAACTTCTTCTCTGACATCTCTCTTACTTTTGCAAACGGCTCAATTAACGGTCATATCCTGACCGGCGCCATGGCGGCGCCACCGCCGGTTCCTGGCGGAGAAACCCCTCCCAAAACTTTTCTGCAAGCCCTATCTCCCAAACAACAGCCACTGCTCAATTCACTACCATCAAACCCAGAAATCCGTCCTATCTCTCATCGAGTCAACGGGAAAATCGCATGCATCTACTCCAGAGAAGCGGTTGAATCCTTCGCATCGCATTATCAGAATGCGCTAATCGGGAAATTTTCAAGGATTAAACCCAGTATGATGGAGATTCAAGGATTCTTTCAGACTATCGGGTTCACTGGGAAGTTTCAAATTGGATCGCTGGACTCCCGTCATATTCTGATTCGGTTTGAAAGCAAGGAGGACTACCAGAAACTTTGGCTGAAATCGAGCTGCGTATTCAGAGGCGCGGTGATGAAGATCCAGAAATGGACGCCACAGTTTTCGACCCAAAAAGAATCTTCCATTGTCCCAATTTGGGCTACGATCCATAACCCCCCGCTCCAGTTCTATAATTTGACTGCTGTTCAGGATATAGGGAACGAGATTGGGGTGTTTCTGAAAATGGATGCAGCGACCAGCTCTCTCTCGAGGCCGTCTGCGATCAAAGTCTGTGTAGAATTGGATCTGCTGGATGAGAGACATCAATCTATCATCTTGGGGGATCCAGTCGAGTCGGTTGAATGTGATATAGAGTATGAGAAGATACCCTCTTACTGTACTCACTGCCGGAAAATCGGGCATAGTGACACAGAATGTGGTTTTCTTCATCCAGAGCTGAAGAAACCCAGGCACAGACCGGATAGCAATGCTCAACAACAGAGAAAGAGAATGCAAGCAGTGAAGGCATCAGAAGCATACCCCGACAGCAGAGAACAATCTCAGAAACAGCAATGGGAACCGGTTGCACAATCATCTGGTCTCTCTGCTTCTGAAAAAAGGGATACTCCTGAGGATGTACAAAGGGAGCAATCCCGGGAATTAATTGTGTTTCAGTACCACAAGACTCAACTTGCTGTGCCTGCTGCTAGCTTCTATGAGGTGAACCAGATTGTGGTGGAACAATCGGTAGACAGTTTGTGGCCTGTCACACAGAATGCAGTGCCACAGGTTTTTACTGAAGCTAGAGCAACAAAAGCAGATCATACCCTCAGTTCAATTGAGGGATCTGAGAAGCCTGTGAACCTACCATTCTATTCATATGATGATCTTGCATTTGATAACATTAAAGAATGGAGGAATAATCAAAGACAGAGTCAGCATATGGCTATTATCCCATATAACCCTAACATACAAACTTCTAACCCTTTTCAAATTCTGCAGGATCAGGATATGGATCAAGCCCTGGCCATAGTGAGCATGCAGAATCAGGAGGAGGATGCTTCAGCGGGGGTAGTAAATTTGATCAATTCAGGTACTCCTAACTCCCCCCATGACGAGGCACACTCTGTGCCTAAAAGGAACAATAAGAGAAACAAATTGACAGTAGGTCTTACTCTAGAAAAATGGTTAAGATCATCACAAAAAACAAAAAACTTTGATTCATGATAATACATAGAAATATAGCAAATATTTTAGTGTGGAATATTAGAGGTTATGGAACCTCCCTGAAAAGACTTCAAACTCTTATTAGGGTTCACAAAATAGATATTCTATGTATTATAGAACCGTGGCACCAGAACGATGATATTACTAATTTGCAGTTCTTATTACACTTTGATCATGCATTGCCTGCTGCAAATGCAAAAATCTGGTTATTTTGGAATGATAATTTCAGTCTGTGTACTATTTCCCAAACTGATCAGTACATCCTTACTCATATCAAGGATAAAGCTAGCTGTAGTTGCTGGAATAATGTTTTTGTCTATGCAAAGGTCACTAGAGTCCTAAGGAAAAATCTGTGGTCTGACTTATTAAACATCCCTAAATCACCAACTACATTTATAGGGGATTTTAACACTGCTGTTTCTGTGACTGAACATAAAGGTACCAAGACTCCCCCTTTAGGTAGTATGAGAGATTTCAATGATCTCATCGACTCCCTAGGTTTAGTAGAAATTCAAACAGTTGGTAATTTCTTTACCTGGAGCAATAATAGAAGAAACTCTGACCTTCTTCTGCAAAAATTAGATAGGGGGTTGAGTAACCTAGACTGGCTGGACCTTTTCTCTCACAGCTCTATTCAAGTTCTGAATAGAACAACCTCAGATCATAACCCTTTGCTTCTCAAAGTCCAGACCTCTGAGATACAGATGCCTAGACCTTTTCGGTTTCAGCAAATGTGGCTCATCAGGGATGACTTCTCAGCTGTGGTCAGTGACAGCTGGAATCAGGTTTGTCATGAATCTGGTATGAGGATGATAGTTTCTAAACTAAAAAGGCTTAAGACAGTGCTTAAACAATGGAATAAAGAGAAATTTGGTGATGTACATCTAAATCTTAAGATGGCTGAGGATAGAGTTTCACAAATTGAGGTTAGATATCAGCAGTCTGGTGATGTCCTTGATTTGATTGAATTGAACAAACAGAGGGCGATACTGATTAGGTCACAGTGTGAGTTAGACACCTTCTGGAAACAGAAAGCTAAACTGAGGTGGCTTAAGGAAGGGGATGCTAATACTAAGTATTTTCATAACACAGTAAGGGAGAGGAAAAATAGAGCCATAATCAGTAAAATTAGGAATAATCAAGGTGAATGGATCACTGATCCAGCACAGATTCAGGATGAAGGGGTCAATTTCTATACACAGCTTCTAAACGAGCATTGCCCACAGACTGGTCATTTCCTCGAATACTTTCTAGAAGTTATCCCGGAACTGGTTACTGAGATAGATAACGATGCTCTTCTCAAACCAGTCACTGAGGAGGAAATCCACTTTGCAGTATTCGATCTCAATAGAGATGGGGCTCCTGGAGCAGATGGTTTTTCGGGTCACTTCTTCACCCATTGCTGGGATATTGTGAAACATGATCTATTGGAATCTGCAAATGATTTCTTAGCTGGTAACCCACTCCCCAGAGCAATTTCTAGCACATGGCTTGCTTTAATCCCTAAGATTGCAACCCCCTCCTCATTCTCTGACTTTAGACCAATCAGCCTTTCGAACTTTGTCAACAAAGTTTACTCGAAAATTTTAACAGAAAGGATTACCCCTTTGATGCACAAACTCACATCGGAAGAACAATCAGCTTTCCTTATGGGGAGAGATATTGCTGATAACACTCTTCAAATGCAGGAAATGGCTAGATTACTAAATAAAAACCATAGGCATAACAATATCATTATCAAGTTGGATATGCAGAAAGCTTTTGATAGGGTCTCGTGGTCTTTCTTGAACTCAATTCTTCTGAAGTTTGGAATCCATGGCTCTATTGTCAGGGTTATAATGCAAAATATATCCTCAGCTTGGTTCTCAGTCCTTATTAATGGGGTTGCAACTGGTTTTTTCAAATCAAGTCGAGGGATAAAACAAGGGGATCCACTTTCACCTTTTTTATATAACCTCATCACTGAGGCTTTCTCTAGGGCTTTCAAAAGAACAATAACTGCTCAATTTATTACAGGCTTTGTGACCCCTAGGGGAGTAGGACAGATTTCACACTTAATGTATGCTGATGATACAGCTTTGTTCCTCACTTCTTCAAAAAAGAATCTGAAAAGACTAATCCAGTTCCTCGAAGCTTATGAAGCTAGCTCTGGACAGAAGATCAATTTCTCAAAATCAGATTTCTTTGTGCATCCAAAGACCAGTTCTAACAAATTGAGTGTAATCAAGATAATCACAGGTATGAAGATGGGGGTGATGCCTTTCAAATATTTGGGAGTCCCTATTTTTACTGGCAGGAACAAAATCAGGTATTATCAACCAATGATTGAGAGAATTGATAGAGCTGTTAATAACTGGAAATCTAGGTGGCTAACAAATGCTGGAAGAATGGTTCTCATTAACCATGTCCTCCTATCTATCCCAGTACATATTTTCACTGTTCTTGAACCCCCTATACTGGTGATTAAAAAACTGGAGAGAATTGTTTCCAGATTTTTCTGGGGAGAAACTGAATATGGACAGAGAAAAATTTGGAGAAAATGGACCAGAATATCTATCCCTAGAAATGAAAATGGCTTAGGCTTTAGGGACATTAGAGCAGTGATAGATGCATTCTCTTGCAAACTGTGGTGGAAGCTTCAAAAGAATGAGACTATCTGGACAAGATTCCTATGGTCACTTCCTCATACCCACCGAACTTCTCACACATGGAGAAGGATCTGTTCTATAACCGAGTTTGCAAACTCTAGATCTAGAGTTCTTGTGGGAACTGGTAAATCACCTTTTTGGGACTGCAACTGGTCTGGAAATGGTGCCCTATTTTATGAGTGGCCTGAGATGATGGTATTACCTTTTCCAGAAATATCCATCTCAGAATTTTGTGAACAGAAATCACAGCTGTTACCAATCCTGGAGCCAGTATTGGCTTCCACCTCCATAGCTGCAATACGGGAACTGGCGACTAATTATAACCATGATGATGCTCTGGTCTGGACCCCCGCTGCTGATGGAGTTTTCACAGTAAAGTCTGCATATTTGGAATTAAGGAGCAGGGGAGTAGAACTGCAGTCACTAAATCAGGTTTGGTCTAAATACGTTCCTTCTCATATCTCTATTTTTTTATGGAGATTGTATAATCACTTGTTGCCTTTCGATAATATTCTGCAGAAATTTGGTTTCTCATTAGCCTCTAAATGCCCTCTATGTGATTCGGCTGATTCCATACAGCATTTTTTCAATGAGTGTGAACAAAACCTGGTACTCATGCAGCATATGCACAGTTTGGTGGATTTTTCTGTTCCACATTTTTTCACGGCAAAACATAGGATTGCATACTACTTGTCACACAAGGGATTGACTAAGACCCATAAAATAGTCACCATCACACTACTTTCTCTGACTATGTGGGCCATTTGGAGAAGGAGAAATCGGATGCTATATGATAATGTGCACTGTCATAATACGGTTTTATTCAAATCTGTAGTTAAACAGACTGCCCTCATCTTCACTGCATTCCCACTCCCTGGAAACCACATTAAACTACAAGCTTTGCTCGTTTCTGGTTTAGTGCCTTCCTTTAAGAATAAAAAACAAAAACCACCAAAAATAGTGAAGTGGCACCCCCCGGATGATGGCATCAAAATAAATGTTGATGCATCATATACTCAACGAGACATTGCTGGCCTTGGGCTAGTTATGAGGGATACCAGAGGTAGGGTAATTACCATGCATATGAAATCAGTGCCTGCTTCTTCTCCATTGCATGCTGAACTCCTTGCTATACAACTGGGTTTCCAATTTGGGAATCAATTGAGAGTGCCTTTCATTGTTGAAACTGATAGCTTATTTGCTGTTAGAGGGATTAATAACCCAAGCAAAGCTCCATGGAAACATTTTTGTTTTTGTTCTGAGCTTAACTCAAAGGCAAATCTGGTTAAACATGTTCTTAGGGAAGGAAATGCAGTTGCTGATTTCATCTCTAAACAATGCTCAAAGACGGGTGTCTCTGGGAATATTCCTTGGTCTCATGCTCATACCATTTTAAGAGGCCTGATTAACCTTGATAGACTTTCTGTTCCCTATGTGAGATTCAACTGATTGGAATTTTACTGTATGGAAACTACTTCTGTTGTTACTATGATTGCAGGAGGTTGATCAAGACCCATTGACCTTTATCCAATGGTGGTGGACAAAATGCAAGTACGGGCATATGGTGAGTGACTGGGTGCCCTAAACCAACCGGATTTCGGTTGTTAGAAGCAGCAATCTGAGCTACCATCTACACGGCAATGATCAGTAAAACAACCGGTGAACGGCAATCTTGAGTTTCGACTAGCCCTCGTCTCGCTAAACTGCTGTTCATATATTTCGTATTGGTCGTTGTATTCTCACTCCGAGCTAGTGTGATAGTAGGGTATTTTCATAGTGCAACTTTCTCTCTTTCTTGTAACAAACTAAGCTCTCACAGCTTCTCTTAAAGGTCTGGGGAACCTAATAATATTCCCTCCACCATGGGTGGTTTTGATTAAAAAAAAAAAAAATACTGCGAAAGTAAATATTTTTGGTTCTTCCGGTCTAAATTGGACAACCTAGGTATTTAAATGGCAATTTTCCTGCTAACATTTTTGTTTGAGTTTTGATGGAAGCTTCAACATGTTTGGTTGAGCGTTTGGAAAGACGAAAACAAAAATTTTCATAGTTTACTTTTTGACCTGTTGCCAATTCATAAGATTTAGGAAAACTTATTAGGGTTCTGATTCCAGCTTTAGCATATTCCATCAGTATAGCTGTGTTATCTGCAACGGATAGGTGTGAAACTGTTATCATGGAGCCAGGTAGCCTAAAGGGTTTTATGTTTGGGTACTAGAATAGGAAGTTTAAATTCATAGAAAAGACTTTAGCCATTAATACGAAGAGCAATGGAGTGCGAGGATCTTCCTGTTTCAATCCTCTAGAGGCTTGAAAAATCTGTTAGGACTTCCATTTATCAATATTGAAAAGCAAGCAGCCTTAATATTTTCCAATAAAATCTTAACAATTTTTCCAAAGAATCCCAGTTTAATTGATAGCTTAGGTAGAAAGTTCCAAGAAACTCTGTCAAAATCTTTCATCATAGGTTAGTGAATATTGTCCAATTTTCTTCAATCAGGTTCATGAAGGTCAGTGAATATTGTCCAATTTTCTTCAATCAGGTTCATGAAGGTTTGGTGGTTTAGTCAACAATGCTGAAATCTAATAGATTTTGGCCCAGAGAATTAAGTTGTTTCTGCTATACTCCCTCCGTCTCAGAGTATTTGGCCTATTTTTGGTCAACTTTCTCAAACCATGTTTGACCATAAATTTCAATTAGTATATAGACTCTAATATCATCATGTGAGA
>JAUOBV010047621.1:0-13966 GCA_032360425.1 Rubia occidens
GAATATCCAAACAAACTTCTTTCAAATTCCACCTAGTTTGTACCAACGTGAAACTGGTGGGTGATTCTGAGGAAGATTACAATCTGACAGCATTTCCCTTTTCACTTTGGGATTCGACCCAAGATTGGTTATACTATCTCCTGCCTGCTTGTATCACCGCATAGATGCATATAAAGTGCTGATTTCTCGAGATATACTTCCCAGATTAAAGTCTTAAGGTTTGAAGAAGAAAATTTCCAACATCTCTCAGTTTCCTAATGAATCCCTCTACGAGTATTCAAAAAGGTTCAAGAGGTTGTTGGCTAGTTATCCATATCATCCATTCAAGGAAGAATACTTGGTTTACTATTTCTTTAAAGGATTCTGCAATGATGGCATGCGTATAGTGAACGTACCTTGCAACTGTTCGATTGCCAACAAGAGCCCAAAGGAAGCAATGGTACTCTTCGAGGAGATGCCGAACAGAACAAGGCAATTTGGTACAAGGTCTTGGGTGAATCTCGTTGATGAACCATCTTTTTTTTGGTGGAAAATTTTGTATATTTCAATAAAGTCCCAAAAATTACAAGATTTAGATCTATCTCTCCCAATCTATTACAACATTTTTCTTGTGCAAATCTTAAGTTTTCCTATGAACTGTCAGATCATCCTGTTCTTCCTTCCACCTTTCTTTCAGCTCCCTTGCCTCTCCATTTCAACTCTGAGATTATCTGAAGAGCCAACGTAGCTGTATTCGAGTTTGCACCATTAAACACAACATTGTTCCTCTCTTGCCAGACTCCATATAACCCTGAGATCAACTTTGTCACCACTGTATTTTTCCTCCTTCTGATCAGGGTCCACACTCCTTTTTTCATCCCCCTCAATGAGCTATGAACTGGTATCTGCTCACAAAAGCACATTGGTTGTTGGTGATGATTTCTGGCAAAACCTCTTTCAGTCTATTACACAAAAGTTTGGTTATTGTTTTGTAAATTACTGAACAACAAGCTATAGGTCTATAATCCACTGGTTTTTGTGGCTGTTCTACTTTTGGAATTAAAGTAAGAACTGCATTCTTAAAAGTACCTGGGATTTTGTCTCCTTTGAAAAAACCTCTGATGGCTCTGATCACATCCTTACCCACCATCTCCCATGTATCTTTGAAAAAACAGCTAGAGTAGCCATCTATCCCGGGACTCTTGTTTGAGTGAATCCCGTTCATTGCAGCCCATATTTCTTCATCTGTGACAGGTTTTATCAGCTCAACTTGCCTCTCCAAGCCCAGAACTGCTCCATAGGATACTATTCCAGGATCAAGGTCTATTGTTCTTCTCTCCCTTCCCAGCTGGGCTTTGAAATGCTTTACAAACTCAGACTCCACCAATTCTGGATTTGTGATCAATTGATCCGCCACTTCCACTGCCACTATATGATTCCGGTACTGTCTTCTTTTTAGAGAAGCATAGAACAAATTGGTTGGCCTATCTCCGTCATTTAACCATTCTATTTTTGCTTTCTGTTGAAGAAAACTGTATTCAGCCTCTCTTAGTTTGTCAGCCAGTTTTCTAGCCTCATGTTCGGCCTCCTGTAGCTCTATTGAATCTGGTTTGCCGTTCAGGTTGTTCTGAGCTCTCTTCCATACTTCCTGAGCTTTCTCGGCCTGTTCCCCAATGCTGCTGAACTCTTTTTTATTCAGCTTCTTCAGTGGCTTTTCCAGCCTATGCAAGACTTCAGCTAAGTCCTCCAGATTGTGAACTGTCATTGTTTTCCAGACCCCCTCAACCGTTCCTTTAAACAGTTCTGACCTTGCCCACATGTTAAAGTATCTGAACGGTTGCTGCTTTGGACTCCTCTCTGCAGCAAAGTTGATTACCAGTGGTAGATGGTCTGACATCAGTTCATTTTTCACATCACAGAATACTCCTTGCATTTCCTCTGTCCATTTTTTGTTTACTAGACCCCTGTCTATCTTACTCATAATTCTGCCCTCTCCACTTCTTCTGTTACTCCATGTGTATTGAGCTCCCATTGTTTTGATTTCATCCAGCTCTAGAACCTCAACCACTTCCTGAAAAGCAGCTGTTTCATCCTCATCAACTGTGTTCCCTCCAATTCTGTCAACGGGGGTTAGGGGGGAATTGAAGTCCCCTATTACCAGCCATGCTTCATTTCTGTCGTTGTTCTTCAGGAAATCCCATAGCTCCTTCCTTTTCTCGCCAGTATTATAGCCATAGACAAAAGTGCATTGGAATTGAATTCCGCCGCTTCTCTGAATACAACTGATATCCATCCACTGTTCGCCTCTACTCCTTACTTGCAGGTCATAGTAATCTTCCCTCCAAGCCAGCCAGATCCTTCCTCCCTTTACCAGATCACCATTAGATATTAGCTTCCATCCGAGCCCTATTTTATTCCATATCTCCATTTCTTTCTCTTTTTGTATTTTTGTTTCTAACATTGCAAGAATCCCAGCCTGGTTATCACGACAGAATCTTCTAACCATACCGTGCTTCTCAGCTTTATTCATTCCCCTCACATTCCATACTATGACATTAACAGCCATCAGGGGGTTTGTCTTTGATGCAGCTACTCTCACCCTCGTGCATCTGAGGGCAACTTGTTCTTTCCCCGTCCCCCACTTGGAACGGCTTCTTCGTGTTCAGACATCCTGACTGCACCTCTTGTTTTGTCTCTCCATCGTTTCTGATTCTGACTGGAACATAGGCCCTTACTTGCTCTTGCTTTCTTTCTACACCTTTGTTTTCCTTCTTCCTGCAGTTCTCCCCCTGGTGACCATACATGTTACAGTGTGGGCACTTTACAGGGCACCACTCGAAGTGTACCACCTGCTCTGCTATTGCTTTTTTCTCATTTATAAAACTGACTCGATCAGGTACAGTATCAGAGATTTTCATTTCCAGCTTCACTCTTGCATAAGCTAGTCTATCCATTTCCATAGTAGACTTATCCAAACAGATTGGCTTACCCAAAGAGCTGACTATTTTGCTTATTGTCTTAGGTTTCCAGTATTTCAGTGGTAAGTCTGGGAGCCTAATCCATACAGGGACAGTTTCTGGTTCATTCTGATCTAAATCCTTAGACCAAGCCTCTACTATAACAGGTTTGCCATCAAACATTAGCATACCTATATCAACAAGTTCATCTCTGCAGGCTTTAGATATCAGTTTCACCAGGAACATACCTTTATGAAGCTGCCAAATTTTCACCACTTTCTTTCCCCAAATTCTGAGCAAGAATCCTTCCAGAACTTTGAATGGGGGATTTGAACCAAGGATTCTGCAAATCAGACTTGATTCCCACTGTTTGGAGCCCTCATCCACATCATCTTCCGTTATTTCTCCCATTTCCATTTCACCTATCTTCACTGTCTCATAATACCTTACCTCTTTTTGCTCGTCTTCGAACAGACTACTCCACTTCTTCTCATCCTCCCTTTCCATCCTCTCTCCCCACGAGAGTCTTCTCCCCGTGACCTCTTTCAATTCCGACTCCCCCTCCTTTTGTTTATTGCTTTGTTGATCCATTTTTGGTTCAGTTCGGTTGTCGTCTGAAGGTCCAGATCCCGCCGCCCGAACCCTGCTTGAGCGCACTGCATCTCCCTCCTTTTGTCCGCTCCCTTGCTGCTGTGTTTTTGTTCCAGATCCCGCCGCCAGAACCCTGCTGGAGCACACCGCATCTTGTGGTGTTATTGTTCCCGATCCCGCCGGCTGAACTCTGCTGGAGCACACCGCATCTCCTTCCGTTTGTCCCCTTTTTTGCTGTGGTGTTTTTGAGCAAACTGCATCGATCTCAGTTTCCATTTCCGTCACCATTCGATCCTTCCCCTTGGACTGTACCATTTCCTCTGTTCGCCTAGACGGTGCCTTTCGCGGTCCTTTCTTCTTGGCCGATTTTCCCATCGGAGGCGGAGCTCTGGTAAGCTCGCCGATCAGGCCGAGATGAAGGACTGGGAAATACACATACTGAGGGTGGAAATCGCCCGCAGTCTAAATCCTTACTTGTCCCTAATTCTATGAAACTTAAAACTTTTTTGTAATGTTATTGTGCCCCCTCTAAAACACAATTCCAGATCCACTACGGCAGTTGAGTCATGTAAATCCTCAAAACAAACGTTTTTGGCTAGATTCACAATGGAATCTGAGTTCATTGTTTTAGATAAAGCAGCTGAAGAAGCAGAATGGTTCGGAACTTTATGGAGGAGATATCACAATGGGAAAAATAGTGCCAATATTAGGCGTACATTGTGATAGACAATAGGCCATACTTCTGGCACTGAGTTTCATATACAATGATAAATCTTGTCACATAAGAAGATGGCATAAAACTATAAGATAAATGCTCTCAACACGTGTAATCTCGATAGATTACATGAAATTGGCTGACAACCTAGTTGATCCATTTATTAAAGGTTTATCACGAGTATGCTTGATAGTAACCCTACCTAAGTGATTGGAGATCCCAAGAAATAGGTTCGAGGAGTAAATGAAATCAATTTGAATCAATAAAAGTACTGAGAGATTTCAATCTCTTTCCAGTTTCTATGATGATAGAAAAAGTGTTGTTTGTGCAAATTAAGGTCAATCTTAGCTTTAAATAATCCCATAGATTTGAAATAAAAGTGGGGTATGATAGGATACCCTTTATGGTCAATCACTTTGTGAGTGTGAAATGGGTTGCTTCTAGGAGAATAAAGAGATGATGAATAACCAAGGATGTTTAAGGCTAAAATGAACACAATCAGAGAACCAAGTTCTGTGAGAAGATGAAACTGTGTGATAGTTACTGTATAGTTTTGCACAAAATCCTGGGTGGTTCGAAACATCATGTTCACTACCGAGTCGAGTGAATTTGATAACTACTCACATTAGATGGTTCAAGGCTGAGAAATGATATAGTTCCAAGTACACTGATTCTTCACTCTTACTCTCAAAAGTATGTCTGTCTAGAACACACATGTGTAATAGGAGTAATTTCTATTCATGTGGGGATGGTTGGAACCAAATTTTTTCGATAGGCTTCGGCCAGTGTTTGCGCCAGAATAAGGGATAGTTGGCTTCATTTCCGTGAATAATATATCGCACTATACTCACACGTTAAATTTGGTTTTATTTGAATGAGAAATGAGGGCTCAAAACTGATTACTTGAAGAATAACATTTTTGGTTTTGTGGGATATGGAAATACCATAGGATATGGGAGAACAATATTTCTAGTATAAAGGCCAGAATGAAAACACTAGGTATATAAAATAGTCTTAAAAAAGAACTCGACTCAAAGCCACACTTACACATTTCGATTTGGTTCAAATCGGGTCAATTCAGTTCTTCGAAATGTTTGGTTTGGGTAGGTCTTTTTTATACCATGGCCCAACTTCTAATTTTGAACCTCCCAAAAAATAGTCAACCCTCCTGATTGCAGAAGTGTGAAAGACTCCTGGTATTCCTCCCTTTTCACTGCAAGGTGCGGATAGCTCTTGATCTTCCTACCTTCTAAATTGGAGAGATGTGGATTGCTATACCATTAGCCTACAAAAGTATACCTTTGTGTTCATGACTTTGGCTAATAAAATGATACTACCCACATTCTAAAATACGCTAAACACCCCCCTCTCTCCAGTTCTTCCTTATTCTTCATTGAGTCTTCTTGATCTTAATTAAGTCTAGGAGTAAACACAAAACTTGTGGTTTGTCGTTTTCTATTTCTGGGTTGTGCATGAAAGAGTACTTTAGTAGTTGTATCCTAGGATTCCTAAGACCATCAAACCGTTACACACTGCGGGGCATTTTCAGAATGAAGGACATGGATCTACATCTCAACACTGCTTAAGTTCAACCACTTTCTGGATTTGGCATACCATTTATGTTCATTTTTCATCTTACGTAGTTACGTACTTTACACTCACAATGATTGTTTAAATTATGGGAAATTATTTTTCCTACAGAATGCTCATAGAAGAATTCGTACCACGACTCATAGAAAAATTTGCACCACAGCTCACCTATATCTAGATGTCTCGTTGAGGTAAGTTCTGATCATCTGGGAAGTATATTTAAAGTTAATTCTCTTATCCTACTTAGAGTAGGGTAACTAGGTATGATATGAATACCACAGAAAATTGGAGATATGATGTTTGTAAAAAAATGCTTGCAGTTTGCAACTTAGGTTAGAATTGACCTCATTTTATGGTGATGATCCTAATGAATGGCTACGTCGATGTCAAAAGTTCTTTACATTCTTTAAAACCATTAATCCGGTTAGAGTTAAGGATGTGGACCTATAACTATAAGGAAAGGCAGACATTCGATATTAGTTAGGAATTTCAATGATTGGAGAGAGTTTCATAAGGTTGTGATGCAAAAGTTTTCATAAATTGGTGGAAATAATGTTTCTGGGGAATTTAACAAACTTTATACGGGGAATTTAGTGAGAGAACATCAGGAAAAATTTGATGAACTGAAAGCTTTAGAGATCAGTAAAAACCCTCATCTGAATGAAGAATACTTTGTGTCTAATTAAGTAAGTTGATTAAAAGAGGATCTCAAACCTATGGTTAGATTTTTTAAGCCGGTAACACTACCTGAGGTGGTAGAGATAGCAATCCTGCAAAAGATGAACCTAGAAAACATGAATACAATGTCTAAAGGAACGGGTATAGGAGGCTTAGTGAACCGTGGGATAATACTTGACTAAAGTTTATGGAAAGGGAATATTTTTGAGAAAATAAATAACACAGGAACTGGGGCTTTAAGAGAACATCACCTCAAGAATTGCAATTGAAGAAGGAAAATCATTTGTGGTACAAATGTGGAGAAAAGTAAGGACCTGGACACATATGTATGTTCAAGAGGATTCATTACATCTCTAATATTGATTTTGAAGAGGATAAGTGTATTTTTGTTGCTGAGATGACTTGTGAAGAGCTTAAACAAGTAGAGAAGCTTGAACATTTGAGTTTGAGTACTATGGGATCAGAAAATAATGGCAACACCATCACCTTGTATAGTTATATGGGCATTCTGAGAATAAATATGATGTTGGCTACTGGTAGATTGTTAAATTGATCCAAGGATTGTTGAACTTTGTTGCTTAACTATCAGAACTTCGTTGCTTAAGAACTATCAGAACTTCACCCTTCAATGTAACAATAGCTGATGGTAGTCAGATCAGAGGCATAACCTGTTGTCCCAAAGTTAAATGGATAATTCAGGATCATTTTTTTACTTTCATATTTAAATTCTTGGATTTGGGGAACTTAGATGTGATATTAGGGTGGACCTGATGATTCACTTAAGCCCTATCACTTTTTATTTCAGATTTTATGTAGTGATCAGTAGTCTGGGTTCTCAATGCATATTATATGGGAATCTTGATGATACATATCTGCACTTGGCAAGGGGAAATGAGGCTAATTAAAGAATTTTTTGGTTACAGGAAGAGAAAAATTCTCTACTCTCTCCAATGTTCTGGTCAAAATGATGATGAGGTTGGGATTCAAAATTAAGGGCAAGAGAATGAAGGTTCTATCGCAGCAAAACACCATAATTCAGAAACTTCATAAACTATTCTAGTGGAATAGGCTTAGGTTATCTCTGAATTCAATAACATATTTGTAGTTCTCACTTGCCTACCCCAAAATAAAAATTTAATCATACAATTGTTTTAATACCTAACTCTTAACCTCTTAAAGCCATCCAGCACAGACTGTATCTAAAATCCTGGCACAGATTGTGTAAAACTATTCAATCTAGTTCTTGGGCTTCAATCTTTTCTCCAAGGAAAATTCTGAGCAAACGGACCGTGTAAAGTTACATGGCTCGTTTCTTGGGACGTTCAATTTGAGCCTTCTAATTTTCTCAGTGGCATGGGCCGTGTAAAAATACACTGTCCGTTTCCTGGGACTACCTTCCAAGCTTTGAATCAACTTTTGAGCGATCCGTATGAATAGCTTCAACCCTTAGCTTCATAACTTGGTCTTTTACTCTCATTTCTTCCTGTCAATCAAACCAATCTTCTATCACTTTGTCCAATGGCCTTCAAGATACTGTAAACCTTGCGAATAATGATGATGGTCTCCAATTTAGCTCACAAAACAAGTAAAATTGACCAAATCCTAGAGGTAAACACGTTAGACTCTAAATAGTCACATAATAGGAAATTAGGAAAAATAATCACACTAGGTGGTTCTAACTCCCTGTAATGTAAAACACCTAAAAATCTAACTAACCAACAGCAAAACCATAAAAAATAGGGTGCTAACTGTGCTGAGAAATCATCAAATTCCCGTCTCATCAACATCTATAACATAGACTCCAACTTTTATTAGGAATTATCAAAACAGAAGAAAAAAATTGATCCCCACAGACAGCGCCACTGATGCAGCGGACTCCTTTCAAATTATAATAGTACCCGGAATAAGCTCACAAAGAGTTCATACCTTTTCGAGTACCTTCAAATGTCCTGGGGTTTGTCCCGGGGAAGCATTTCCTATGCTAAAGTCAGTATAGCCTTTGTATGTGTTTTTCAGTAGTTTTCACTTTCCTTCTGCATGCATTTCTTTTATTTATTTATAAATTTTCAATGGTGTGATCGTGGTTCGATTATCATGCTCTCATATTTAGATTGTACAATTATAGGGCATCAGGACAAGTGGTGTCTTCTTTTATTTCTGGGCCACTCCACTTAATGTTGTTGCTATGTTTAGGTCTTCGAGGACTGGGCAAACTGCCTTAGTTTAGCAAAGTGGTCGCTACGCATACCTAGATTTGGCTATGTTGGACAGGGCTGGTCATATATACCACTTATTAGTTCATAAATTTGGCCAACTCTCTACAAAATAAAATGGTTCTTGGAAAATTTGTTTAGTAATTTAAAACTAAAGAAGATAAGAGAATAAAATAACATATTTAATTCATATACTCCCTCCGTCCCGCCAGTTTCGGCCTATTTTTTGGTCAACTTTCTCAGACCATGTTTGACCATAAATTTAAATTAATATATAGAATCTAATATCATCATGTGAGATATTGTTAGACTCCTATGTCGTCCTAGTTTCTAAATATTAAATTTTAATATACCATTAATATCCGTAATTAAAGTTATTAATGGTCAAACATGACCTGAGAAAGTTGACCTAAAAGTGTGCAGTTTGAATTGGGACGGAGGGAGTAATCTTTTTAACGATGATAACGTCAATGCTAATTGTTCCCTCATGTAATCTACTTCCTATTTCCCATCTACTCTTTTTTCTTAATCACCCTCCGCTCACACTTACGTGCCTTTTTATCTCCCACAACCTTTTACCCCATACACTAAAGTATACTCGCTCGGTCTCGGCAGAATTGGCATGTTTGTTTTTTTCAAGTCAAATTTGAAAAATTTTGACAATAAATATAAATTAATCTATATATAATAAATATATCATGTGAGATATTGTTAGATTAATCTTAACATCTATTTTCTATATATCATTTTTTTATGCAGAATTGGTATTTGTAGCAAGAGATATTGACGGTCAAACTGATCATTGAAAACCGTGCAAAGTAAACATGTCAATTCTGCCGGGACGGAGGGAGTACATTTTACCTCGTTCCACAACTGAGATAAAAAATAAATTTTACCTTGGTATGGAAATATCGTGGTAAAAAGTTTATGACCGATAACTCGTGCAACGTTGCACCCGCCATCTGTTCTTCCTGATTGAAACCGCTACCAAAATCACACCTGCTTTCGAACCAACCAAAACCGCAACCGAGGGCGGTGCGACGTCGATCACACTGTGAATAAGAACTTGCTTATTTGTTTTTTCAGAGTCAAATTTTGTAAACTTTTATCATAAATTACACTAATATGTACATTACAAATATCATGTGCGATCTTGTTAGATCATCTTAACATTTATTTTATAAAATATTAATTTTTTATTCAAAATTATTATATGTAATTAGAGATATTGACAGTCAAATGTGAAAAAAAACTATTAAGCAAGAATTAATGGGACGAGAGAGTATACCAGATTCAGAAACCAAATTCATATCTAACACATTTCCAAATCACATTCATAAATCAAACTATGCAATACTTCTAGTATGGTTAAACGTCATATTTGACACGGATGATTAAATATATAAAGTTTAATGATTTAGAAGATGGTTGCAATAAATGAGGAAAAATGGAGTTGGAGATGATAAAATGAATGTAGAAAAATTAGTTCATCACTTTCAAACATTTTGATTGGAAGATTAATTTGTTCTCTTGATGTTCATGATAATACTCATATTACTGGTTACCCGAGCATATAATAAATTAAACATAACCATCCATTCTATTTGATGCATTTATTTTAAAAATAATATGTGTGCCCGAGGTTTGCACACATATGCTAAAACAATGCACGTAATATTTTTTTTTATTTTAATTGTGAATTCTATATCAAATAGAATATAATTAACTGTTTAAATAATAGAGTAAAGTGTAATCATCAAATACAATGTAATTAACTTCGCTAATTCCAGTTTACGGAATCCATTTCCTATAATAAATATTAAAAATAAACCCAAAAATGGTACTATAAAAAATAGAATTCGAAACCCAAATGAAAGAACCACTAAATTCGCACAGTATGTACATAGAAGTGGAAATTGACGAAAATGATCCTAATTAATATATATATATAGAGAGAATTGGGATCATGTGAAAACACCTATCTTAGGTGAGAACACTCACTTATCGCACTTCTTTCGAACTACGTACTGTCCCAGATTCTGGGATGGCTTTTTTCACGATGGAGTCGAAATAGGTATCTAATTTTTCACGATTCCAATCAGGTTTTGATTATCACTTTATTAGTTTTCTTATTTCGAATCTTGTGTGATTATAGTCACCTGGTTTGAGTTATCTACTTAACTGAATTACATAATTTCAAATAAATGTTAGGATAGATTGGATTTTTTTTTTGTCTCAGTCGTCTATTATTAAACTGACATCGTTTACATCTAAAAAAAACTTTGAAATGACCTAGATATTGAACTAGATATCATTTTTAGTGATTATGTTTAAGGTGCTTGGGTTGTCGCTATGAGAATAAAGAGTACTTCTTGTACCATAACAATGCTGGTTTTTATTTGACAAAGGTAGGATGTAAGGTGAATCTTTATGATTATGTTACTCATTTAATCAAATGTACTGGTAGGAAATTCGTTGTCAATGGATAGGCTGGTTTTTAGATTGGTTCCTTGTGATGCTTCACAAATTTGATTCAACAAAATGTAAGCACATGCAGTTTCAGTAGTTATGAGATGTTTGTTGCTACTGTTTAGTCAAATTTGCTTAGTGAGTCCTAGTTTGGATATTCTTTCCAGCCGCTCATCCGATAAGCAAGGTCCACTTACTTTTGTCGTCAAAATCATTAATTTTGCCTTGGAAAAGTTTAATTGTTGGGCTCTGAACATGTATTTTCCTTTTTGCTTTTTTCATTGAAATGTTATGTGATCTTCAAAGTGCGTAATTTCTTGATGTGTATTTTAGTCTGGTAGAGTAGTCCAATGCTTCAGCAAGTTGCTGGTTTTCCAATTCTAAAGCCAATGAACAACAGGAACTGAGGATGGTGAGGAGTAGGGGAAGAAATGGGAGCATCGATCTAGAAAGCAAAGAAAAGTCCTTCTTTATGGCCACTCTGGTGATGTAGGATGTGTTTGTAGTGTTTGAAATAAGCTTCTACAAACGCACTGAGCTGCTTTTGATCATCTCGGGCTTCTGTTTCTTCAAATTATCCAATTGGGTTATCCGCAAATACCTCTCTCGAGATGCACTCTTTGTCAGAACCTGCATTTCTCTGCTCTATTCTTCCATCACCTTAATAATGGTGGTTACAATTTTGATAAACCAGTGGATTGCAAGTGAAACCGAAGACATTTTTGAGCACTCACAGTTGGTTGACATTACGTGGCCTGGGGCATATGCAGCTTTGTCCATTTCTTTCGGTTACTTTGCTTATGACCAGTGGGATATGTTATAGTATCGGCCTTATAAATGCACAATACCTTTCATCCTAGTTCATCATCTTATCTTACTAATTTGCTTTACTCTTATGCTGTACTGGAAAGTGACCATCAACTATCATGTTCTTACTCTTATTTCTGAGTTGCATTCAGTGTTCTTGCATGTGAGAAAGGTGCGCAAGATGGCTGTTTTCGTGATAGTAGAAGCAAAATTGTCAAGAAAGAACGGATTCTGAATCGGTTTACATTTTTCGCGGCACGATTCATTTCTCATGTTCTAATTACCATCAAGCTAATTAAGGATGCTTCCAAGTTTGGAAAGGGTGTTGAACTCCCGCTTGCCCTCTTAGGAATGGCCAGAATGAACTTCCTTAATATATTTCTGGGCATGGAAATGTTCAAAGCATATTAGAGAGAGCGAAAAGCTGATAGTGAACTTAATAGTCATGATAATTAACTCTTCGCTGTATTTTTGCTCCTCTTGTATACATGGTCTTGTGTCTTTTTGATTTGATTGATCTGTAAATGCTTATGTATACAAATTACATGGGAAGGCTAGATTAAGGGGGCGTATAAAGATGGTCTGTGTATACTATGTTGAGAATGCTACATATACTTGCTGTAAAAAAATTGAGATCCTTTATTTTAAAAATTATTAAAAAAATAGTCCAGTGAAGGTGGAGAATTGACACACGATGGGACGATGATTATTGCTGGAGCCCTTGAGCTTAGTGAGAAAAAAAGTTGTCGATGCAATGACTCCAATTTTAGAAACTTTTGCTATTAACATTAATGGAAAACTTGATAGGTTCGTAAAGTATGTATAAAAGATTCCCATCACTTCAATAGCTCGTGCAACTTATATAATAATGTTATAGCAAACCAATGTATTTGACCTATTTTTTTCCCTCCATTTGTATCATTACTTTTGTGGTGGTATAAAAATAAGTTGGTTCTCGTAGTACAACTTGTAGGTGCTTCAATCAAAGATTTTAAGTGCTTCAAATGTAGGTTGTAGGTGCTTCTTTTATAACGTGTGCAATGAAAATAACTTGGTGCTTAGAGTACAACTCGTAGGTAGTTCAATCGTCGCTTGTAAGTGCTTCAAATGTAACTAGTATGTGCTTCTTTAATAATTTACGTGTGCAACGAAAATACTTGGTGCTTATAGTATGCTATGTAGGTATTTCAATCTTTGCTTGTAAGTGCCTCGGATGTAACTAGTGCATGTTTCTTTTAGAATTTGTGTGTGCTATAAAAATAACTTGGTGCTTAAAGTACAACTTGTAGGTGCTTCAATCAATGCTTGTAAGTGTTTCAAATGTTGGTTGTAGGTGCTTGTTTATAACTTGTGTGTTATGAAAACAACTTGGTGCTTAAAATACAACTTATAGGTGTTTCAATCATTGCTTGTAAGTGTTTCAAATGTAAATAAACTAGTATGTGCTCCTTTTATAACTTACGTGTGCAACAAAAATAACTTGGTGCATATAGTATACCTCGTAGTTGTTTCAATCGCTTCTTGTAAGTGCTTTAGATGTAATTAGTAGGTGTTTCGATTATAACTTAGTTGTGTTACGAAAACATCTCAGTGCTTAGAGTATAACTTGTAGCTGCTTTAACCATTGTTATAAGTGCTTCCAATGTAACATGTAGGTGATTATTTTTATAATTTGAATGTGCTACATAAACAACTTGGTGCTTAGAGTACAACTCGTAGGTGCTTCAACAATCACTTGTACGTGTTTCAAATGTAACATGTAGGTGTTTCATTTGTAACATGTGTGTGCTACGTTAACAACTTGGTGCTACGTTAAAACATCGGGTATAGGTTCATGTATGTATTTGTTGGTGTTGTTGCATAAATAACTTTTCACTTACTCTTTTTTACTATCATTCATCCATTTCATATTAATTAGATTAAAGACTCAGCTTGAAGTTTGAGTTCTTTTAGTTTCATCATAAATA
>JAUOBV010047831.1:0-13960 GCA_032360425.1 Rubia occidens
TTTGTAAGTTGAAGGCCCAAAAGTGTTCAACAAATATAAGGGTCCAAATGTGAACGATCGTGATCATTTAAGGGCCACCGAAATCAGCACTGGAACTTAAAATCAATTCACACTAGTGAAATATCAGCGTATAAACTAAAATTATATAACATTTGAAAATAAACCGATTTTAGTGTTAAAAACGATACGCTGAAAAGAAAGAAAAACCACATAAATCAATATGCTAAAGTGTACATAGGTGATAAAAAAAGAAGATTTTCATGGTTAGGCTAATTTTTATAGAGTCCGTCTTTTGAGAGATGATTTTTTTCATAAGTTATGGATAGCTCAGTGTTTAAACTTCAAATTCAAATAAAATTTTCAGATTACATTAATCGGGTCATAAACTTGTAACTATTATACATTGCATAATAATTTTTAATATTGCAACTAAAACCTTTTACTTTTCTATAATTCTAATTCAGCTCTATTTTTTCATAAACATATGAAAAGATGGTCTTTCCAAAAAAATTGACATATTTATATCATCCTCAACTTATTTTCTTCAAAATGGTTACAATAACATCTTTTTTTATAAAAAAATAATAATCAATTTTGGTCTTTTTTTAAACACATTAAATTATCAGACCAACAAAGTGTACTTGCGTGATAAAAAATGCTCTACACCCCCATAAATTTAAAGTTAACCTATTAAAGTATTAAAAAAAGACATACTACCTCCGTTTCCTTGGATGTGGCATCATAGGTTTAGGTGTTTGGATTTAGGTGAATGAAATGTGTGGATGTAATTGAATTTAGAAAGAAAAAGTAAAATGAGTAGATGAAATTGAAACAAGAGAAAGACTAGTATGAGACCGTCTCACCATAAGTTATCGTGAGACAAAGAACTAAGTGAACTTTTAAAAATTACAAAATGTACCACATATCATCTTCCATCTTAAAATAATTGTAGTTAAACCCTCCGTCTCACTAAAAGTTAGAGTGAGACCGTCCCAATCAAATCTTTGTTATCTTGTCATAAAAGAAAAGTGTGTCAAATTCACAAAAATAACAAAAAAAAGTGTCACATTCAATTAAATGGAGAGTAACATTTCCAGAGTATATCATTGATTGAACTTCGATGAGAATAACGATGTAGTACCACAAATTCACCTAGTGGGAAGCTCATCATTTTCTTGGTTCCTACTATCTTTTTCCCGGCCAAAACACATGAAAACGTGCCAGAATTTCTCATTGTCATCAGAATCTGAACAAAATTTTATGTTTAAGAAATTACTGTAAATGATTATATACGTCAGCCTTGTCTTCTAGATAATATCACTGTTAATAATTTTTCACGCGTTTTCTTTCAGCACTCTCAATCAATTTAAGACGCTCGTCGACCATGACTAATGATAACAATAGGACTGGTCAATTTTAATGTTGAAAAAATAGTTTAGTTGATATCCAATTTTAATTGAAATTAAAGTTTTGTATTCTTATTTTAAACTTATTCTTTAGAGCACGCACTTTTTCATATTTTGGTTATAAAAAAGGGACCGTTCATAAAAATTGAATACCACTTTAAAATTAAAATGTCATTAATTAAACTGTCCACTTTATGTTAAGACATTATTTGAAAAAGAAAGTCTTAGGAAAGACAGTCTTTCTTTAAGGTTATAGACAGTCCACGGGACTTTTTATTTTAAAAGTTATAATTTTTTTATAAAAATTAAAATATTGCTATTTAAAAGTTAAAATAAGTAATATTATGTATTTGAATATGAAAATATAAAAATATATATAATGTAAAAAAGTTATTTTTATATTTCTAAATTTAGTATGTAATTTAACAAATATAGTGTATAAGGTAAAAAAAAATTGGAATGTCCATAAAATTATGGATATGCCACCTGTCAGGAGACTCACTCTATTTAAAATAGTTTTTAAAAATCCTTCTAGAACAAATTTTTAAAAATACAAAGCCTTGTTTTAGGCAACCAAAACTTTAGGCCATGGTTTATTGTGCAATTAATAAGAAGTTCCATTTGGGAAGAGGTTTTCTTATTTTAAAAAATGGTGATAAATATAGGGACCTACTATGCACTTATCAAAATGCTATAAATATCACAAAAATATCTAAATTTCCATTTTCATTTTTTTCTGTATCCGATCGGAAATCGCTTCTGTTGATCAGAAACCGATTCCGTTTATCGGAAACCGCTTCCGTTGATCGGAAATCGTCACCTAACGCTGGCAACCACCACCTAACGCTGGAATCTCACCGATTTTTCACCAATTTTTCTGATCTCCTTTGTCTGCCGGTTTCCCCTTGGTTACCACCGGATTTTCGCTGCCTCCGCGCTGTTTTCCATCGCGAAACCATCAATTTTCATCAATGTTTCTTCTCCTGCGGTGAGCTCGTGAAACGCTCCACCTTGTGCCGATTTGTAGTGATTCTCCGATGATTCTGATCCCGATTGTAGCCTCAGCGGCCTCGAAGCTGTTCAGATCCGGTAATTTAGGTGCACATTCTTCTTCCCCATTTTTTCCGACGAGATGTTAAGCTTCTGATGCCGAAGCTTCTGACGCTTTCAACATCACCAATCTGCAACACTGCTCTGCAACGACGTCATTGGATTTTCTTTTTGCGTCGACTTCACTGTTTTATGCCGGGGAGTCTCTACAATTAGTCAGAACCGCCGTGCCCTAGCTCCATGATGTTTCTGCAATTAGTCGGCGAGGAGAGGCGAAAGTGAGAAGAGGCGACCGTGACGATGAGGAGAGGTGAAGAAACGATAAAGCATTCTGACAGTTTCCTCACGCACCTCGGTGAAGAAGAAGGTGGCGCATGTGAATACGCGCGTATGGTGGACGAAGACGGCGACGGTGATAGCGAACGGTGGCTGTGGAGCTGAGATTCGGCATTTGAGAGGTGTGGTTTAATTTTTGTTTAATTTCTTTCAAATACTTGTTGAGATTTATTATTTCCTTGATTCAGCATATGGTTAATAAATGTTCCTTGGTGCAGTGGTTGGTACCCTGGATGTTGATCCATAGGTCTAGTGTTCGAATTTTACTTTGACCTTTATTTTGAAAATTTTATGTTCCTGCTTTACATGCTTAGGTTAATATTATTTGACATGAATACATGACCAGTAAATGTTCATTGGTGTAGTGGTCATGACCAGTACATGACCAGTGAATACATGACCAGTCTTTGATGTTATAGACCCATGTTCAAATCTCACCATGTTCTTTTAAAAAAAAAATTATATTGTTGAGGTACTGCAGGTTTTTGGTTGAGTTTTGTAGCTTTGTTTTCTCTTATGTTGATATTTTTCATTATTCAGGTGAGATTTAATTGATATGAGTTGATGTATTATAGTTTTTTGGTGATATGGATTGATATTTGTAATTTTATTTATTTATTTTCTCAAGTTGATGATTTTCATTTTTTCGGCTGAGTTTTTGGTAATAAGAGTTGATGTTTGTAGTGTATTTTTTTTCTTATGTTGATGTTTTTCATTTTCCGAATGAGGTTCAAGTGCTAGGAGTTGATGTTTGCATTTTTTTTTTGGTGATATACATTGATATTTGTAAAAAAAAAAATTCTCATGTTTATTCTTTTAATTTTCCGACTGAGGTTTTGCTAATAGGAGTTGATGTTTGTAGTATTATTTTTCTGATGTTGATGTTTTCCATTTTTCGAATGAGGTTCAGGTATTAGGAGTTGATGTTTGTAGCTTTTTGGTGATATAGCTTGATATTTGTAGTTTTCTTTTTAAAAAATTGTTGGCGTTTTATGATTTTTTGAGTGAATAGTTTATAATCTTGAGGTACCGTAGTTTTTTCGTTGATGTTTTTATTTTTTCTCATGTTGATGTTTTTCAATTTTCTGGACGAGTTTTAGTTGATATGAGTTGATTTTTTATATATTTTTTTGGTTATACGGGTTGATATTTTTTCTCCCTCATTTTGATGTTTTTCATTTTCTCGGTGAGTTTTATGTTAAACGAGTTTATGTTTGTATTTTTGGCTGACATAGGTTGATTTTTTTTAGTGTTTTTTTTATGTTGGTGTTTTTCATTTTCTGGGTGAAGTTTAAGTGATAGGAATTGATGTTTTTAGTTTTTGGTTGATATTAGTTGATATTCGTATTTTCTATTAAAAATTGATAATTGAAGCTTTGTTGATGTTTTTATGATTTTTAGTTGATGATTTTTTAGTTGTAGTCGTCACTTTTTCAATTTTTTGTTGATTTTTTAAATTTATTTTTTAATATATTTGTTTTGTTTTTAATATATTTTTTGCTGCAATTTTTGAGTCGATGTTTTATGATTTTTCATTGATGTTTTGCTATTTTTTTAGTGATGTTTATAATTTTCAGTTAGATGATTATATTAATTTTTTGTACTTTCCAAATATATTTTTATATTTTTTTGAATTTTTTTTGCAGAATGCATATGGCGGGAAAATGATGGGGAAAAATTGGACAAAAAAGCCCCTGAAAAAATATTAGCAATAGGTCCCTGTAAAATTATTAGAAATAGGTCCTTGTAAAATTATTAGAAATAGGTCCCTGGAGGTAAAATATAGCTAGAAATGCATAAAGGTCCCTGCCTAAAGTTTAGGCTGCCTCACAGGAGACCATCTCATAATTCTTTGTTTACTAATTGGCATTTGTGAATTTAAATTGTTTTTTATTTTATTAATCAAAATAATAACGGTATTCGATATTTCAATAAATGTACACAATTTTTTTTTCTATTCTAAACATCCACCAAAATTGGATGGGAGAGATATATTTGGCCTAGCAAGAAAATAAAATGAAGGATTCCATGAGTATCAAATATTTTCCTAACTCGTGAAGGTGTAACCTTATGGCTCCATTTAGATATTTTTCATGTCAATGACTATTCATAGGTCAGATATATCCAATAGGAACTTTCAAGAGGTTACATTAGCCTACTTTGAAGAGCTACTAATCTAGATACAAAAGGCCCCACATTGTGAGTGTAATATCTAAGGCCTATTGATTGGCTCTGTATGAGCAAGAGATCTGTCTCCAAATGAAGAGGTTTGCAGCGGCAAAAGAATGAATAAGATCAGCAGGTTGAAGTCCTTCAGCAGCTGCAGTGTTTGAGTTGTTAAAAGCTTGGTTTTCAGTTGAGATCTGCGAAATAGATTATCAGTGGGTAACATAGATACTGAGCCGAGTTCAATTAAAAACTGGATCTTTGATCATATGGATAAGGGTTGGACATATCTAATTAGATCAGATCAGAAATACTCCATTTTTCATAGAAATTAGCTATGATAACACTTATAAGACTCCGCATCAAATTAAATTAGAAAGACATATCCATTCTATCTACAAAATCATTACTTGTAATCATGGCAACCACAAAAATCAGAACCGAAAGAACAGTGGTCAATCATTGCCATAAGCATTATAGATCAGGAAATGTATCAATGCTGAAAACTTTTAAGCATCACATATCCACAAAAACTTAAGCACCATTGTACATTCATTTATGAATGCTTTAAGCATCACAAATCATAAAAAATATGCATCACGGTACTTTCAGTACTGCATACTTTAAGCATCACATATACCAGGAACAAAGCAGTGCTGAATCTAAAATTTATGTAGAGACCCATATTCATAAGGAAATAAACCTGCAGATAAATTAGCAAAAAAGGCACTGGTTATGGTTGGTTGAGAAATAACTGGTTTCTTCTTCTCTGATCTTGATTTAAATATTAAAGGACTAATAATCCTTGATAAAATGAGAATACCATCAGTTAGGTTGGTTCAAATGCTTAAGATGGAATGGAATCTACTAATTATACCTTGCTTATTTTGCAGGAATCAGAACGTGGGCTGGAACCTGTTCATAGAGTTTCTAATCTATCACTGGTCAAAAAAGCTTAACAACAAACGTGAACAAAAGCTCAATGTCTTGTTCACTTTCAAAATTTCTAAAAACATGTTTGGAGAAGATATAATCAATATAAAGCTATTTCATCTATCTTGGCACCACAAGTGTGGATGTTGCAGAGTTTTCTTTTGCAGGATAGGCTACTCATGTTTTTGGACTTCAGGATGGCCTTTTGCGGCATACACAACTCTCAGATTACCTTAATGCAAGTAAGGCAATATATGGAAAATCATTACAGTTGGTGGGATACTAATGAAGCCAGTAGATACAAACTACATGGAGTCTGAACGATCAACATATGAAGGGATGGCAGGAACAACACAAGTTTCCTGCAAGTATTTATAACCAAAAAAACACAGTGCATACGAAAAATCTCCTAATCAACAAATATAACACAAAAACGGCATCTACGATGTATGTATACGAAGGCAGACAAATTTTTTTATCATTGTGAATGGGCAATGAGAGCAATTTTGAATTAGATTGTGGTCCACACCTACAAAAGTAAGAATTGCAAAATTTATGTCAATTATCATTGTTAATGGGCAATGAAGCTATGAAAGAGTCCTAGAGAACATAATAGATGTTAGTCAAAGAGTTTGAATAGAGTATATATTATACCAGACAACTATAGCTTCCCCTGTGTTATATGGGCATCCAACCACAAGTTGCATAGAACCTTAGGTAGCAGTTAGCATTGCCTTGCAGTTGCTACAGTAAGTTAACATCGGAGGTCCTAATGAAACCAATGCAAACCTTCTTGCTAAACTGACTTTCTGAAATGGTTGATACAAGAACTTTTTTGCTAAACGGAGGTCCTAATGGTCCTAATTGCCTTGCAGTTTCTACACATGAATGCTGCAAAGAAAGGTTGTGCAAAGAAATATCCTACAAAAGATTGTCATGCAAAGCAAAACTCAACCGCATTATTCATAAATATTTCCCATTCCATTCTGCTTAATTTGTATCTCAAAGCAATGATTCAAAGAGCACAGCAGCCTACTTCTCAGTCACCTTGAAGGCTTCATGAAGGCCTCTGGCAAGACCACCGTGTGCCAAGGATTTCTTCAAATTAGAGTTCTAATGTTCAGATTTAACACTTCAAAATCAACCTTACCCTTTAAATGTCCACATGTTGTGTTGAAAATAACAATTCTTTTGAATTGCCTTTCACCAATAATTCATATACTCTCAAATTCATCAGAATTGTGGTTGAGTAAGGTAAGATAATCAGAAAAAATTTCCATCAGGTAGGACTAAGTTTAGGGTCAATGAAATGTAATGTAGAGAAAAGACAAAATATAGACAGATGAATACCCTGGCCCTCGGCCATAACAAATACTACTGAATCATCTTAAAGATTAGACTTCAGTTATGAAATAAAACAGCAAATAAACTAAGTCTTCTTATTTAAACTGGTTCATATTCTAATTTCCAAATGAATTGCATGTATCATAATAATACATTATGATCCGGATGCACAAACCTCGGGCTCCAGGTCAATAACTTCGCCTAAAGCTCCCAAAACATCAGTACTCCCACAAGCAAAATAATGGATCAATTACCTTGCTGAAACAACCAAACAAACAAATACAAACGCATCCCCTCTTAAAATAGACATAACCATCCACAATTATCATAGTAAACAAAGTATGCATTCACATTCAGCTCACCACCTTAGCAACTTTAGCACCACAAACAGCGGCACGAATAGCCGCACCAGTGGAAATGTTCACCATGTTATCCCCATCGCCTCTAGTACAAACTATATCCACCAAATTATCCGATCCTTCCACCTTCTTACAACATTTCTTCATTGCTATCGCAAATTCTGCAAGTTTAGCATTACACACGTAACTATGTTATTGAGTTTCGCTTACTCGGTTATTATGCAGGTTAGAAAGCAAACTATTAAACTCATCTTTTGCATTTCAATATGTGTTTAGTAAAATAGTTTAAAGGATAAACTATGAAATTACTCACATGTGAGGAGCTAGAAATGCAAATCATAACTTTATCAACCAATAATAGGGGATCCGATATCTGCAACAAAACCATTGACGAAGGGCAAAGGAAAAATGTTCTTCTGATATCTATATAGCAGAGAGAATCAGTAGTTTCAGTAGTCTCGTTAGGTTCAATATTTTTAAGAGCTTTTACTATTTATAGGCTCAGTCACATTTAGAGCTCAGTCACAGACGTGAGATGATGAAAACAAACTATTACCTTAGAATGCTAAAGTTGAGGCTTTCAAACTTGGTATCTTCCTGAAACCCATGTATTCCCTAGGCCTGATTTCAATAGAGCTCTTGTGAAGATTGATATTGTTTCACCGCTCCCCCTTTGACCTGGCCTGCTCATTTACTTATATTTAAAGGTTAAAGGAAGTTTTGAAAAATTAAAACATAATTCAGTCCAAGTACTGATCTAAATCCAAGTAAAGACCAGGTGAAGTTGGGTGTTTCTCAGGTTATTATCACATCTATCGAACCTAAAGGCAAACGTGAATGAATTTTTTAAAAACATTTCTGAAAGCAGAATGTTTACCTGATAGTGATTTTAAAACACTTTCCAAGAAGTAAGCTTTGAGTGGTAGGCTTGATGTGCCTGAGATTCCAGAAGGAAAAAATAAACACGAAAATCAAATTTCATATCTTCAGCCAAAACTTCAATGCAGATATACAAATTCGGATAAAGAATGAAACTCTACCTTCCCTACATCTGAAAACTATTGAGGCAAATCGTCGAACACCCTGACACCAACAAAACATAGAAAACCCTGAAAACAAAAGAAAGAAACACCAATTGCAAGGAGTAGGCATGAGAATCCATGAGTAAAACTAATGAAATCGTTGTAGACAAAGAGAATATAAGCAAGAGAATTGAAAAATCAACGGATAAAACAAAAAATAAATTGTTCCCTTTCATGGTATTCAGACCATACATCAGTATAACTTGTATTGGGAAGATTGTTGCCTTTGACAACACCCTAGGGACCAAAACAACAGCTCATCGCATGAAAATATACTTCCATGAATTGAATGAGCAAAATGAAGATGTTATCATCAATTTCACTGTCAAAATGAAGATGCTATCATCATTTTCACTGTCAAAATGAAGAAACTAATTGGATCGGGGTATTAAATAAGCTTTTAAAAGGGGATTTCTAATTAGTTGTGCAGCTAGTGGAAGCACCTCATACCCTCCTTCTCAGAGTACCCAAAATGTTACATGTCGAGCAGGATCCGGAGTTGGTGCATACCTCCGGCATTACTGCGGTCTCCGTCCCGGCGCTCATGTGAGCTCTTCTTTCTGTTCTTGAATCGGATCATTATGATGCGGCGGTGTGCAAGTGTGTGACTGTGTGAAAGCTAGGGTTTTGCAGAACGTGTAAAAATAATTAAGAAGAACAGACTTTTGGGTTTCGCAGAACGTGTAAAAATAATTAAGAAGAACAAGCTTTTGGATTTCGTAGAACGTGTAAAAATAATTATGAAGAACAGGCTTTTCGTATGTCGAGAAAAGTATACTCTAGTTCTAGCACTTTTTCTATTATCAAGGAAGACATTTCTAATTAATCGCTAATACATTTAAATGTAAAAACATTTTAATTTATTTTAAATGTTGATGTGGCAAGCTGTGGGGATACCATGTGGACAAAAACTTGCTGTTTTAGCATGGTTTATAGATAACCTTATATACTTGAGAAAGTGCAGATATAACTCTGAGATAATTTTTAATACAAAAACAATCCTAACTACTTTACATAGGTGCAAATATAACCCTAAATACTACATTTCGGCATTGACCGATCATTTCTGATCATTGACCGACTGGAAATGACAAAAATCCCCTTTCAACCTAATACAAAAATTTGAAGGACAAAAATTCCCTTAATCCCACCACTGTTCTACCATTTTGCCACCACCGCCTACCCTTCCAAACAGATTTGAGAGCCTAGCCCCGGCCATATCCCATTACACAGCAAGCTCCACCGCTGCGACCCGGCTCCTAAACACCACCATCTGGCACCACCACTCAGTCTATCCATCTCCATCTCCGACGACGTAGCTGCGTCACAGCCACCCCACTCCGGCGACTTAACTCCAGACGACCCCGCCAATTCATCTATGCCGCTAGAGCTCAAGGGTGCTCACCACTGTCTAACCTACTCCAGCTCCGAGTTCAGCGCCAACAAGAAGAGTCCCGAACAAGCTCAGCATCGATGCCAGATCCATGCATCACCTCTCGCCACAACGACGGGAAAAGTGAGTTCAGCTCTATCCCATCACCACTGTTGAGTCCAAACTGACGGGAAGAAGATGTTAATCCAGCTCCACTCATTTCAATGCACCACCTCCGATCGGTAAACGTGTGAAGCAGGCGGATCTGCTTCCTCCACAAATACCTTTTTGCCAATCGGGCTTGGTGGCGATTTGAATTCAAAGGCTCTCCGACGGGGTGACGATTTGCTCTCTAAAAATGTTGCTCTCTGGTAGCTCAAAGTGGTGATCTTGGTCGACGAGGGGGTGTGGGTTATTTGAAGATGAAGGAGTGCAAACAGGGGTATGAAGATAAAGGAGTTAGGGTTTCAGGATAAGCTGATGGTAGAAGGTAATTTGAAGATGAAGAAGTTAGGGTTTCAGGGGTATGAATGTCATTTTTGTGCTTTTATATTTTTATTACCGAGGGGTAAATTTATCTTTTTAACATAATCCAGACTCAAACTGCAGGAAAATGTTATATTTTCACATAAACTAACTATCAGGTGTTATATTTACACTTTCAATTATCATAGAGTTATATGTGCACTTTTCGTGAATTGTGTAGGGTTATATATATGCTTCGCTCAATTTTTTAAAAGTATTTAGATGTGGGGATGTGATGGACCTAACGTGTAAAATAAAAAATAAAATAAAATTAAGGGCATTGCAAGAATTTTAGGTGTCTATTTTGCCAAATTGATTTTTTTTTTTAAAAATAATTAAAGTATGCAATTTAAACGGACAAACAAAAAAAATGTGCATATTCAATTGAAACAAAAAGAGTACAAATAGATTCAAAATTTGAACCATGTGTTTAGTTTGAGCATTAAATTTTCATGTATGTTGAGGAATAGTTAAGGTGTCAATAATTCTTATACGGTAAATCGAGATACTAGTTTAACTTATTACTAATTTACATTTTAAAAATTAAAAGATAAATTATTTTTAGGGATTAAGTACAACCATAGTTTTAACATTGTTGGGTTAATACGATGTGGAAGCTTATTTCTTCTTTTTCAAAATAAGCCTCTCTATCAATAAAAGCCATCTTTTTTTTATAAAGTTGATCAGTTTTTATTAACCCTTTTCAAATTGTGATTAAAATGTTAATTCTTACCTTCTTTTATTTTTGAAACGAAGAGTGCTATCTATAATATTTTTTTATTCTGAACAAACCGAGCCATTATCAGGGGGGGAAAATATGTGGGTGTTGTGAAAATCACTAACTTTGCACTAATTAATTAAGGAAATGATAAGAAACTTGATATAGAAAATAAGATGGAGAGAATGGAGAATAAAATGAAGAGAAAAGATAAGGATGAGATGAAGTAAGAAAGTGAGAATAAGAGGTGCAATTTTCTTCATCCTCTTAGGGGGTATTTATAGGAGAATTTGAGGGGTAATTACATAGTGTTCCCTAAGGTAAATGAATAGTGAAACAATTAATTATCACAAATCTAGCTTATTGCTAATGCGCATTTCATTATTCATAAAACTTCCCCTGGAATGCTCATTACAATAATTACTTGTTCATGCTGGCTCATTAAAAACCTTACCTGGAAAAACCCAATGGGATCAAAACCACAGTAAGGGAAAAAAAGTACAACCACGTATTGCTCCCCCATGTTGACATTGGTGATTTCTTCATAAATTTCGTAGTTTTTGCATCCTAATGTCTTGAACATGTTTCCTGAATACTGAAGTAGGAAGAGCCTTTGTGAAGAGATCTGCTGAGTTTTTACAAGAACGAACATACTGAATGTTAATAACATTACTCTCCTCCAACTCTTGAGTATATGAAAATAACTTCGGTGGGATTGTTTTGTTCTGTCGCTTTTGATATATCCTTCCTTCATTTGATTAACACATGCGGCATTATCTTCATAAAGTGTTATGGGATCATCATTTGATAGGAGACCACTTATGGAACTGGTATGTTGAGACATAGATCTCAACCATACACACTCTCAACTTGCTTCATGCAATGTGATAACCTCAGCATGGTTTGATGATGCTCTGGTGAGCATTTTCTTCTAGGAACGCCAAGTAATAGTAGTCCCTTCGCAGGAAAACACATACCCAGTTTGAGATCTCCCTTTGTGTGAATCAGACAGGTAACCTGCATCTGCATAGCCAATCAAATCCGGTTTTGTAGTGTTGGGGTAAAATAATCCCAAATCAATTGTTCCTTGAAGGTAACGAAACACATGCTTTATTCCATTCCAGTGTCTTTAAGTAGGAGATGAACTAAATATCACCAATAAATTAACAGAAAAATCTATATAAGGTCGAGTACAATTAGCGAGATACATAAGAGCTCTAATTGCACTGAAATATAGTACTTTCGGACCAAGAATATGTTCAGATTTCTCACATGGACGAAATGGATCCTTTTCCAAATGAATAGATCTGACGATCATTGGGGTACTCAATGGATTTTATTTAACCATATTTAATATCTTTAATAATTTTTTGTGTAATTTGATTGATGCACAAGTATCTCACTTTGCAAGTGCTTAATTTGCAAACCGAGACAATATTTTTGTTTTCCCAAGATTTTTCATCTCGAACTCTTTCTTTAAGTAAGATATTTTTTCCAGAATCTCTTTATTGGTCCCAATGATATATAATTTATCAATATAGACAGCGATAATCACACACCTGGATGTTGTCTTCTTGATGAAAATGCAAGGACAAAGAGGATCATCATACACCTTTTGTTACAAATATTTTCTTAGTCGGTTGTACCACATGCATCCGCATTGCTTTGACCCATATAAAGATCTTGGTAATTTGACTAAATATCTTTCTCTGGGTTTTGAACTTAATGCTTTGTGCATTTTGAATCCTTAAGGGATTCTAATGTAAATTTCAGCATCGAGCGATCCGTATGAGTACGCAATAACAACATCCATAAGGTGCATATTGATTTTCTCATGGACTACTATACTGATAAGGAATTTGAACGTAATTCCATCCATGACAGGGGAATACATTTCCTCAAAATCAATTCCGAGCCTATGAGAAAAACCTTGTCCAACAAGTCAAGCCTTGTATCTCAGAATTTCATTTTTCTCATTTCATTTTTTGCACAAATACCCACTTGTATCCAACTGGTCTCACATCTTCAGGCGTGAGTACTATAGGCCCAAAGACTTTGCGCTTGTTAAGCGAGTCTAATTTAGCTTGAATTTCCTTTTTCCATTTAGTCCAATCGTGTCTATTTTTTTACACTCGGTAATAGACATGGTTTGAGAAATGCATCATCGATTTTCTCATTTTGGCTCTACCTTATACCTGTATTGGCATAATTAATCAAAATTTCTCGAATTTTCTTTTTTCATGTCTCTATAGGAATACGTTCCTCCATTTTGAGTTCATCTTGTTTCTCTAGTCCTTTTCTTTTTTGAGGATTTTTATCTTTAGAACTGAGTGGTCTTCCACGCTTCAGGCATGTTATGATTTCATGAGTGATTTTGTTTTGAATTTTCCCTTTTGGGACTTCAATTTGAGCAGGACCATTCTCAGCTGGTATGTGAGATTTAGTCACTCTCTTAGTGTCTGTAAATGCATCCGGAATTTGATTTGCTATATCTTTCAAATGCAAAATCCTTTGGACTTTTCCATCACACTCTATTTTATAAGGATTATGATGCAATAATGTTGGAAAAAACCAGGTAATTTCCCTTTCCAACTGTTTTCTTTCTCCCCCTAATGCTGGAAATTTTTCTTCATCAAAATGGCAATCAGCAAAACGAGCTTTGCAACTAT
>JAUOBV010047933.1:0-13955 GCA_032360425.1 Rubia occidens
TGGAACCAGTAGTAGTAATTGGTGCAGATCAGTGACACACACGATCAGCGGTATGATAGGTATTTCGCGGAGGCGCGTGTGCTACAGATGCGACGGCGCGTGGGGTACGAGCTGCGTGAAAAACACGCACGGTGAATCCGGGTAGGCACGGATAACAAACGTTCACGGCAACTGGAGAAGAAGCTGCGGCGACCGTCGACTGCGAAATCAGTAAATCAGGTAGGTAGAGGCACAATGACACATAAGGTAGAGGCAGTGGCGTGTGAACGTCCTCTTCCCCTATCCCTATGGGATAGGTTAGAGAAAAACAAGTGGGGTCAATGAATAATACAAAGTGCTTCTTACCACTGTGGAGAAGAAAATAAGTGGTTTCTTAAGTCATTTTTTAAAGTTAGATAGAAGAGAGAGAATGAGGAAAATAATATATTTAATTGGTAAGAAACCGGTAGCAGTTTCTACCACTCAACAATGGCTTCGAAGGAGGACGGCTGCTTCGAAGGGCGCCAAATGAAATCGTCGAGGGATGAGTGATCGAGGAGCTTAACTTCGATGGCTTCGAAGTTTGATGCAATTGTTCGATGGTAGTTTTTAGGCGGCAGCTCTTCGATGGAAACACTGCGAGCCTTCGATGGTAGCTTCGATGAGGCTTCGATGAGTCTTCGATGTCAGAAAGGAACGCGTTGGCGGTAAACTCTCGATGAGAGATGCTAATTTGATGATTTCTGTCGGGCTGTAGAGCAACGCAAGATGGCAACTGGCAAGACATAACCAACCAAAAACTAGTAATCTTTCGGCGAGATCTAAGGGATTCAGCGCCGGGCTCGATGGGATTCAGCAGAGAGGTCAAAGACAACTGCGGCGGGATCGATTGTCTTCACTCAACATTTCCAAGCTTCTATTTGATGGTGGCTGTACTTCAAATAAATCCTCAACCTAGAAATATTTTGATGAATTCACCACCTAACACAAGGATGCAAGTGTCTCTGATCACTGGCTTATACTGCTCAACTTTTCTGCATCAATTCTGAAGCCTCGGCAATTTTCATGAATTTGAACTCCATATTACTCCATGCATGGTGAAAATGCCAAACATCTTCTGAATATTGTTCTTGATAGGCTATACTCCAGAAAAACATCTTGAAGAACTTCAAGTCCCGATCCGCAGTCAAATGGAATTCATCAAACGATCATCCTCATCTTCACCATTTTCACTTTCACAAACATCATCGTCGAATTGAGGTACTTGATCTTGGTTATCGCAATCCTGGATGTGGGAGACTTCATCGTTAGAAGGCGAGATCAAGAGACTCTGGCCACTACAAAAAAAGAAGTCCAGTAGTGACGCATATTTTGTGACAAGTAAGGAAATGTCACAATATTTGCTCCACCTATAGATGTCACTAAATATTTTTTGACATGTTCACATGTCACTAAACTGAATTGTTTCATCAATCCATGTCACAACTTTAGTGACATTTCTAAATTGAACTACATCTTAAAGCGTCACAAAAAATATAATGATATTTCAACGCGTCACAAAATTTTAGTGACACGCTGAATAGATGCACTTCACAAGGCGTCACTAATAATTTTAGTGACGCATTTGAGTATCACGGATGCTCCAAAAAAGCGTCACAACTGGAAGTTTTTTTTGTAGTGAACTAAACTATAATATACATTTATGGAATTTATGTTAATTTCTAACCATTTGTCACACTCTCTTTGACTCTATATGATTGTCCTAACATAATATATATATAAAGTCATTAGAATAGTATATAATGGAAATTGAATGAAAATTCATCGTTTTTAAAATTTATCTTTCCTTCTAAAAATGAAAGTATGACAATAAAGAGATATCAAATCTTACAAGTAAGACAAATATAAAAAAAACAAGAATATATAATGCAGTGAAATTGTCAATTGGCCACCAACAAGAAGTAAATCCGCTTGATACCTCTATTTTATGCAATGTAATCCAGATACCTCTATTTTATTCAATGTAATTTACTTTTTTTTAGTATAGGGCTATCCTTCTCCTATATAATAGTGTAAGAAATGTAATGGGAATGTACTATGTACTTTAAAAAATGCGACGAAATTATTAATGTAGTTTTAACTCCCCAAAAAAGAAATAGGCAAGGCATATATGTACTCTTAAATAATATGCAGTCTTAAATATATATATATATATATCTAATAATTGGCTTCAACTTTCACATTTAAAATTTTAAATTCATTTGGACACTTCTTTAACTGAAAAATATTGAATTTAATTCATGAACTAAATATTTTCATTTACATGTTTTATTTTCAACCTGAAGTACTTGCAAAGTACTCCTAACTAGCTAGGGAGACAATTAGTTTTCTTTGTAAATGCTAGGGTTCGAAACCAATTACTCCCATTATCCCACTTCTTTATCAGAAAGAGAAGAGGGGAGTAAAATTTTCAGTCTTGAGAAAAGATTAAATTTCCATACCAAATTTAATTCATGAACTTAAAATTTTCATTTACATATATATTTTTTCCAACCTAAAGTACTCGCAAAGTACTCCTAGCTAGCTAGGGAGATAATTAGTTTTCTTTAAAAAAATACTGGTGTTCGAAACCAATTACTCCCTTTATCCCAACTCTTTAGCATAAAGAAAACAGGGAAGTAAAAATTTCAATCTTGAGAAAAGATAAAATTGCCCTACCAAATTATCCAATTCTAGCATCTCTCCTTCCGTCGGAACCCTCATACTTCTCACCTTCTCTATGGAAAACTAGTCGTCCAACAAACCCTCCAGCAACAAATGTGCGGAGCATGTACCGAGCTGACAAGTCCAGTTAGGAAACGAATATCCTTTCTTCAATCTTCTTCGAAAAAGAATTGGGGAAAATTATATAGAAGTTCAAATACATCTCACTAGACAAAATGAAGACGAACTCTTCCTTCACTGCCCAAAGAGCGAAGGCGTCGACAAAGTCCCCAGGTTTCACCTTCTCCTGCGGGCGTATATTTCCGTTCAAAAGCTGATGGTATGATTCAAAGCGGATTTATGTGAGTTGAAGAAGGGGGAATAGATTAAGCCATAGGCGGAACCAAGACCTTACGCAAGGGGGCCGAAAAGGAAAGTAAAAAAAATGTTTTGAACACTGAGGGCGGAGAATCAGGTGGATGGACAGCGGTGCTTGTCTGCGCGGCGGATGGACGGCCGACGGCGGAAGTGGGGAGAGGCGAAGAAGTCTGAAATTTCAGACTTCCGATTTCTCTTTGAGAAAGTCGACTTAGGATTTCTGATTTGGGGTTTCTTATTTGGGCCGATTGATTGGGTTTCAACACAATTGGCCATCCCTTTTTTTTGCCTTCACGCTAATAAAACGGCATCGTTCCACTAATAGCAAAACGACGTCGTTTTGATCAGTGAGGAATTAAAAAATTATAAATAAATAAATATATGGCGGTCGTCTTCTTCAGCAGGTCTAGCCGAAGGGGGTGCTGCAATTTTCAAGGGGCGGAATCCACGGATTCCGGTGGCGCCTGGACCTAAATTCTGGGACACCGGATCTTAAGGGTGCACGCCAGCACACCTTTGCCCCCTGGTTCCACCCCTGGGTTCAGTAATTTAGGATTCTAAAAAAAGGGGTTGAAGAAGACGATGGGTAGAAATGAATTGGAAATTATGGAGTTAAAAAAAAGGGAGTAGAAGGTCTTTTACTTGAAAGATATTTCTTAAAATGAAAAGAGTGTGTATAGAGACGGAACGTCCAAATAAAGAAAGAGTGCAAACAGAGTTGAAAAAAAAGACTTACAAAGAAATCTTAAGATCAAAGACTCACCAAGTAGTCCTGAATATCAGTAACGAAATTATATTTATATTTTAGATTTCAAAAAGCGACAAACCAAATCCATCAAATAATTACCAATATAATAGTTTTTTTCTTCTGTGGTGGTGGTTTGGTGTTATCAAATAATTATACCAAATTCATCAAAATAACTTCAAAATTATATATAATGATATTGGTATGTTTGTTTTAGATAAGTTGGGTTTGTATATACGTATTACAAAGTTTTGTTTTTAAATCGACTAACTATTATATGAGAATATTTTATAATTAGTGGGACTAATAATATCATTTGACATTTACTTTTGTTCATTGCAATGAGATACATATAATTATGATAACATTTTAAAATAAATTTCAAAATACAAATAATGTTTTTTAAAAATAATTTGAAAAAATATTATAAAATAATTATTTTATTATATTAAATATTTAACGAATCTAATTAAATTAATTATTTCGCTTTATGCCTTATTAATTTTTCTTAGATGACTAAAATTTTAAATTTTAAATAAAATTCTTTATTCCCAATTTAAATGTAAAACACAAAAATACATAAAAATTAATACTAATTTTTTAATTAATAATACCACGACAGAACTCTAGTAGTTTAAAAAAGGAACACTTGTAGTTTAAAACAACAATACTTACAGACTCGTCAAATTCGTGAGTGCTCCAATTTCTGGAAACCGATTGTAATCGCTATTTCTAGATACGTCCGTTATAGCTCTGGGAAAATAAAGAAATGCTTCTTTAAAAGAGTTAATATATACTTAGATGCAGAAAAAACTTATAAGGTTAAATGTCACAAATTATTTTTTAAACAATATATTAATCTATTCCAGTTATTTCAAAAAAGAATATAAACAGTCATATATTCGAGAATTAGAGGTAAAGGTCAATTTTAATAAAAATTGTGAATAAAACAGACCTAAACATGAATAAAATTAAGAATAAATTAACTACTCTCCGCTCCAACCCAAACTGCAATTTAACTATTCAGTTTGTCAAAATTGCTTAATTTTGGCCTTAAAATTGAATTGAAAAATAAGTTAGAACATTGTCGTATGTGATTTTGTTAGATTCATAATAGCATATATTTTTAAAATATCAACTTCTCATAAATTTTATTTACACACAAATATAAATATCAATGATTAAAAAAATTGAGTCAACTTATAAAAATGTAGAAAATTAACCGGAATGGAGAGAGTAATAGTATTTTTATTAATTCTAATTATACCAAAAGGCTGGACATAACCGGCAACGAGAACATCTTTTTCAAGTATGCATTTTTAGTTCCAGAATTTTGAGAAAGAAAATCTAGTACTCGCTCCGTTTCATTTCAAACTGCGCACTTTGACTTTTAACAGTTGACTTGAAAAATGTTTGATCATTAATATCTTCATTAAGGATAGTTAAAACTTATGAAAAATTGATATTTTGAAAATATACGTTATAATTAATCTAACAACGTATTAAATAATAGTATGTACACGTATATACCAATTCAATTTTAAATGAATAGTTAAATTACACATTGAAATGAGACAGAGGGAGTATCCAAATTCATTTTGAGTTACTCTCTATAATCTGAATTAAAAGACATGATTTATTTTAGAGCAAACCACTTTTGTGACCCCTAAATTCTTGTCATCTTTAACTTTTGGCCTTTTTTTGAAAACACTTTTAACCCCTAAACTTACAAAATGGTTGAGTCGTTGCTTTTCCGTCAAGTCAAAGCGTCTAGTTCGGTAAAAACGTCAACTTTAAGGACAAAATAGTCATTTTTCCATTTTTCTTTTTCTTCTTTTCCTTTCCCTTCTTCCCTTCCCCTTTCCCTTTTCCACTCCCCACTCTGTCGCCCCACCACATAACCATGGTGATGGCGCCGGTGGACTTTGTGGACTCGTTAATTCAAGAGAAATCACCTCCTCCATTCTCCGAGAGCATAACCTTCCTCATGCAGCATCTCGCGAGGACGGAGGAGGAATAATTGGTCCACTCTCTAATGGCTCTCTGTCATCCTCGTGCCAGAATTCCGCCGCATCAGCACTGAATCCGCTGGGGGAAATGTAGATCAAAGTAAGAGATGGTTCATAACTATATTTGAACGGAGGAGACAATCCGACTGATGAGTCGCAGGCCTGCTGATCGAACAAGTTCATAAAAGATGATGACACATTGCTCTCACTATGCTACTGACTTTGACGAGTCCATAAAGTCAACCAGCAAGCTCCACTGGCACCATCATAGTGAGGAGGTGGGGCAACGGAGTGGGGAGCGGGAAAGGGAAAATAAAAAAGAAGAAGAAAAAAAAGAAATAGGAAAACAGGAAAATGGAAAGTGGAAAGTGGAAAATGACTATTTTGCCCTTATAATTGATGTTTTTAACCGAATTTAATGTTTTGACCTGAAAGAAGGGCACAACTCAACAATTTTGTAAGTTCGGTCAAAACGGTTCAAAAAAATAAGGGGACAAAAGTGAACGATGACAAGATTTTAGGGGTCATAAAAGGCGTTTTTCCTTTATTTTATATCCAAACATTTAGGGGGTAAAGTCTTGGAGAAATAAAACCATGATATTATTATATTTATAACCCAAAAGTTATTTTCAGTATTGATCTGATGTACTCCCTTTATTTCATTTCAAGTTGCAATTTAATTATTCATTTAATAATAAAAAAATTGATCATAAATTAAATTAGTGTATAAACATAAATATTATTGAGTGATATATTATTAGATTCGTTGCAATATATATATATATATATTTAAAATATCATATTTTTATAACTTTTAATTTTTCTTGATAAAAGATATTAAGAATCTAATGTTTTTCTAGTCAATTGTAAAAAAAATGACATATGCTATTTAAAAAAGATGACATATGCTATTTAAAATGGGAGAAAGAGTACAAGATTACTACATTTGGATATCTTGCTTACATGAGAGTTAGGCTAATTGATGAGAATGTTCGTGGTAAAGGCCCCTTGAGATTATTCCCAATCAGCCACCTGTGATCAGTACATTAAGTTTCAGCAATGACTTCTTACAAATTAAGAAAAGAGGTCATCTAAAAAAATCGAAAATTTTGATTTTTAAAAAATAAATGACATTAATTGTAAAGTTATGTGATGTGCATTTATTAATAATTGGTATTTGTGAATTAATTTTAGAAAAGAAAAACTTTCAATGTTGGAATATACGGAAAACTGAGACCTAGAAGTATGTAACCGATTGCAGAATATTGCCAGGATATTGATTTATGGAAGATTGAAGATTTCACAATATTGTTTTAGGCTTGTGATTGAAGCATATTGGATTTATTAAAAATCCCTATTCTTATCGAATTGGATTTATGGAATATTATGGGATATGTTGAGTTAAGGAAAATCCTTTTATTCAAGGGATTGTGATATGCTTCAGAAGTAGATATGGAATCAGAATATTTTGGAGACAAAGGTGAAGATTTCCGATCAGCTCATAGACTATAAATAGATGACATCACGGTTGTGCTACTTACGAACTTAATAGCGAAAATCTTCATCCATGTTTTCTATCTCCGAGAGTACAGTGAGAGCCAGAATACATATGTTTCAACATACCATAATATGTTAATCATGTTCAGAATCATATGCCTTAATTTCTTGGGAGGAGATCTAGTTTCAATGAGTTTCGAGGTCAGAGGAAGTCTGATTAAGGCGGATCAATAGCAAGGGGAGCATGCGGAATCCACACTTTATAATTAGATAAGATCAGTATAATTGTATGGTATACTTTGTATTGTATCATTCTGATTAGGGGATTTTATTTTGAACTGAGTCAGACCTCACAGATGTGGGTGAATTTCACCGAACTGTGTAACCAAGTCTCATGTGTTTATGCTTTACTTTATTTCATACTTGGTTAGATAGGTTATGTTGGAACATGTTAGTAATTATTGAATTAATTAGGTAAAACTACATTTCAATGTGTATCAGAGATGTGTCACTTATTCTTACCTTGGTTGTGTTAAGGAAAGTATGATCTGGTTTTACCAATGGTGACCAAAGAAGGACCTTCCGTGTCTCGGTCACCACTGCTGGAAGGAACAAACTACAACTACTAGAAGGGATGCATGAGAGTTTTCATAAACTCAATGGAGGAGCTGGTTTGGTATTATGTTGAAACAGAATGGAATCCACCAACTGAGGAAGTTAAATCTAGTTCAAAAGAAGGTGAATCGAGTACGAAGAAACTTAAACTCAAAGCTAAGTCATCATGGACTGCAGATGAACTAAAGGCTTCAATGGAAAAATCCAAAGCATTAAATGTTATCTTCACAGCAGGGGATGAAAATCAGTTTAAACTTATCTCTACATGTTATCAGGCAAAGAAAGCATGGGATATTTTTACAGACAGTGCATGAAGGAACAAGTCTTGTATTTGAATCCAAACTACAAATGTTGACCACAAAGTTCGAAGAGCTGAAAATGGAGAAGGATGAAACTATTGGTGTGCTTAATGAGGAACTGAAAGATATCACCAATGTAGCGTATAAACTTGGAAAATTTTACAAGGAGTCCAAACTGGTGAAAAAGACTTTGAGATCACTCCCTCAAATATTTGCTATCAAAGTTGCAGCAATAGAAGAAGTGAGAGATGTGGCCACCATGACTCTAGATGAGCTTAATGGATCATTGCAAACCTGTGAGATGACATTGGAACATCCCACAAAGAAAGTTCAAAAGGAGTTGGCTTTCAAGACCTCGTCATCAAGAAACACTCATGAAGGAGATAACGATGATGGTATTGAAGAACTCAAATTTATCACTACGAATTTTCTCAAGAATGTTGAAGAAAGTGGTGAATAAAAAATCTCAAGAAAGATTCAGCGGTAATAGACCTTAAGCTCAAGACATTAGTAATAATCGTGGCACAAGAATGGAACAAACTAATCAGCAGTTCGCAAGAAATCAGAGTGGTAAAATAAAGCAGCCAGGAAGAATTCAATGTAAAGAATGTGAGGGATTCGGACACATTATGGCTGAATGTGCTAATACTCGGAAAAAATCAAGGAAAATCATATGTAACTTCATGGAATGAAGATGAAGATGAGGAGAAAGATGAAGAGGAACTTACCAGCAATTATGTAGAATTTGGAGCGAAAAATCATGATGTATCAGAAAATGACGATACATGTTCCAACATGGAAAATACAAACAAGACTGTATGTTCCAACACAGAAAAGTCAGGTTTTGACGACTTGTTTAGTGATGACGAAGGCCAGGATGTAAGCTATGAAGATATCTATAATGCATATGAAAATACGTTTGAGATGTGGTTAAAAGTTTTTGAATCAAACAAATCACTGAAAATAGAGAAAAATCAACTTGCTAAGAAGGAGAAGGAGTTATTCATTCTGATTACAGAACTCAGAAAAGAGTTGACCAGTTGAAACTGAATCTAAGTTCGACAACTAAGAAATCTGAAATGGCTGAGGCATCAATTATCAAGTTAAACATTAGAAAGGCGAAATTAGTGATATACTGACTGTGGGGAAGAACTTTGGAAATTGACAAGGAAGAGGCTATGACAAGCCTTCGAGCAGCATTGTAGACTTCATGGAATGAAGATGAAGATGAGGAGAAAAATGAAGAGGAACTTACCAGCAATTATGTAGAATTTGGAGCCAAAATTCATGATGTATCAGAAAATGACGATACATGTTCCAACATGGAAAATACAAAAAAGACTGTATGTTCCAACACAAAAAGTCGGGTTTTGACGACTCGTCTAGTGATAACGAAGGCCAGGATGTAAGCTATGAAAATATCTATAATGCATATGAAAATATGTTTGAGATGTGGTTAAAAGTTGTTGAATCAAACAAATCACTGAAAATAGAGAAAAATCAACTTGCTAAGAAAGAGTAGGAGTTGTTCATTCCGATTACAGAACTCAGAAGAGAGATTGACCAGTTGAAACTGAATCTAAGTTCAACAACTAAAAAATCTGAAATGGCCGAGGCATCAATTATTAAGTTGTACATTAGAAAGGAGAAACTAGTGATATACTGACTATGGGGAAGAACTTTGAAAATTGATAAGGAAGAGGCTATGACAAGCCTTCGAGCAGCACTGTAGACTTTGAGTCAAAGGCTCAAGACATGAAGAGAAAAGTGATCAAAACACGGCAATGCAAACCTCTTATTCGTAGCTACTACACCTATCAAGGCCATACAGAGGATCAATGTTTTAAACTACTTAAAGACATCATGAATGGATGACAGCTGTGTGCATGTTTCGACATAGATGATGTTCAACAATCAAAGATTGTCAGAAAAACGTGGGTTCATAAACACTCTAATATTTTTCTTGTTGCTCATACTTCTCTTATTGCACACTCTAGAGACTCGTGGTACTTTGATAGTGGGTGTTCACGACATATGACTGGAACTCAAGAATATCTGACAAAAATAAAACCATATGATGGTGGATTTGTTACTTTTGGTAATGGAAAGAAGAGTTGAGTAGTGTGAAAAGGTGAGTTGCAGATTGAGGGGTTCCCTGTCTTTACAAGTGTTCTTCTTGTTGAAGATTTGAAGGCAAACCTATTGAGTATTAGTCAGTTGTGTGATGACAATATGAATGTAAAGTTTTATAAAGACAAATGCATAGTGAAACATGGTGAAGGATAAATTATTCTCAGGTATTCAATCTTCAGACACTTGTTACCTTCTAGAACAAGAAGTGAAATGTCTAAGTTCGAACAAGATGAAGGAACCTTGTGGCACAGGAAACTTGGTCATATCAACTACAAAACCCTGGTGAAAATTGCTAATTTAGAGGCAGTATGAGGTATGCCTACACTCACTGACAAGAAAGGATTTGTGTGCGGACTATGCCAACAAGGTAAACAGATTCAATCACCCCACTCGTCAGTTCAATATATCACCACCTCGAAAACACTTGAATTGTTACTACATATGGATTTGATGGGTTCAATCAATACACCTAGTGTGAGTAGCAAGAAGTATTTTTTTGTGTTGAGGAATCTTCCTGATATACTTGGGTGGCGTTTCTTAAAGACAAATCTGATGCTGCGAAAGTTATTAGATGTTGGTAATAAAATTACACACAGAGAAAGGAAGTTCAGTTGGAAAAATTGTCAGAATTTGTAATGATCATAGCAGGGAATTTAAGAACTCCCAATTTAGTGATTTTTGTGATGAACTCGGCATTCAACACGTACTCTCAGCACCAATCACTCCTTAGCAGAATGTCATTGTGGAAAGAAAGAACAAGACTCTACAGGAAATGGCTCGAGTTATGCTTGCTGAGAAAGGAATTCATAAGAAATGGTGGGCAAAAGCCATCAATACAGCTTGCTACATTATAAACTGAGTTTATCTCCGTCCATTCACAAACAAGACGTCATATGAAATCTGGAAGGGCAGGAGGCCAAATGTCTCATATTTTCATGTGTTTGGAAGAAAGTGTTATATTCTCAGAGATAGAGATCAAATGGAAAAGTTTAACAGTTGCAGTGATGTTGGAATCTTCGTTGGATATTCTGTGAACAACCGTGCTTATCGATGTACAATCTTCGAACAAATGCTCATATGGAATCCATAAATGTCATCGTAGATGATTCTGATGATAAACAAGTATCAAGTGAAAGAGAAGATGAATCATATTTCCAACACGGAACAATCCACTTGACCAACCAGACTATGTTGGAACATCCGAACCTTTAGACAATACTGCTGAACTTGAAAAGGTTGAGTATGTTGGAACATCCACTCCTACTGCAACATCGCTTGTTCCAATACAAGTGCAGCCTGAACCCAACATCAAGAGAACTCGTACAATCCCTCGAGTAAACTACAGACAGCTTGCAGGATTACATTATTGTATCTCCCTTATTGAACCAAAAAATTGCAAGGAAGCTCTACTTGATAAATATTGGATTGTGGCAATGCAAGAAGAACTTGGGCAATTTGAATGCAATGATGTATGGTATCTCACTCTTCGACTTAAAGGCGTAAATGTTATTGGAACAAAGTGGATCTTCAGGAACAAATTTAATGCTGATGGCCATATTCCATGAAATAAAGCAAGGCTGGTTGCTCAAGGATATACCCAGGTTGAAAGAATTTATTTTGATGAGATATTCGCACCAGTTGTCAGGTTAGAATCTATTTGGATTTTACTTTCTATTGCTTGCACTATAAATTTCACATTGTACCAGATGAATGTCAAAAGTGCTTTCCTGAATTGTGTGGTCAATGAAGAAGTGTACGTAGAACAACATAAAGTATTTGAGGATCCTTACTTTTTACATTATGTGTATCGACTCAAGTAGCCATTGTACAGATTAAAACAAGCACCAAGGGCATGGTATGAGCGACTCACTACCTTTCTTATTCAGAAATGTTATTGTCAAGGGAGTAGATCTCACCTTGTTTGTGTTTAACAGATCATCAAATATTTTGATTACTCAAATTTATATTGATGATATTGTGTTTGGCTCTATTTCACCATCTATGGTAGATGATTTTGTAATTTTGATGCAGGATGAGTTTAAGATGAGTATGGTTGGAGAACTCGCCTATTTTCTAGGAGTTCAGGTGAAATAAGAAAAGAGTGGTATGTCTATAAATCAAAGAATGCCTTGAATTAGGTGAAGAGGTTTGAATTGAGAATTATTGAGTTGTATGAACACCAATGAGGGATACTAACAAATTAGTAAAGGATGAGAAAGGGATTGGAGTTGATAACAAATTGTACAGGAGTATGATTGGGAGGCTGTTGTACCTTACAGTTAGTCGGCCAGATATATGTTTTAGCGTAGGATTATGTGTAATATTTCAGGTTGATCCTGAGAAATCTCACTCTACTTCAGCCAAAAGGATAATTCGATATGTTAGTGAGACTCCTGAGTATGGAATCTAGTATTATAAAAATCAAGACTCTCTTTCGGTTAGTTATAGTGATTCTGATTTGGTTGGTAATGCAGATGATCGTAAAAGCACCACTGTTGGATGTTTCTTTACTGGTATGAATTTGGTATCTTGTACAGTAAGAAACAAAATTCAATCGCCAAGTCAACCGCTGATGCTGAGTATCTTGCTGCTAGAGATTATTGTGCACAATTATTGTGGATGAAACAGATGTTGGATGGTTGTGGAATTAAAGAAAGGCCTCTAAAAGTATTATGTGACAGCAAAAATGTAATTGATATATCTAAATATCCAGTATAACATTCTTGGGCAAAACACCTTGATATAAGGCACCATTTTATTCGAGATTTCGTTGAAAGGAAGGAAGTGGTGGCTGTTTATCTTCCAATATCTTAGTAGTTTGCAGATATTTTTACTAGAGTGGGTCTCTTGACAGGCAGTTTGTCCATAAACTTATGAACACTCCACGTATTTTTTACCTTATACACTAAATTTATTAAATTATATACGAAATTTTGAAATTTAAAAAAAAATTAATTTTTTTTTATATTTTCACATTCAAACACACAATATTACTTATTTTAAATTTTCAAGTACAATATTTAAATTTTATATAAAAAATAACCATATTTAAGGTAAAAAATACAGTGGACTTTCCATAAAGTTATGAAAAGACGTCTTTTCTGAGACTTTCTCTTTTTACTTAACTTTTGGACACTGCAACTTTTGAGCTCCTCAAGCAACACTTAGGTGTATGTTGGGTTTGAGGTATTTTTTCATTATATTTTATTCAGTTTTTAGTATTTTTAAATTTTTTGTATATAAAGTCAGAAAAACACAAAAAATATAAAGAAGAAAACCGAGAACAAAAAAATAGAAGGAGAAGAGCTATGTTGGAATTCAAAGTGTGCCATGAGTTGACAAGTTGAGAAAAAGGTAATGAGGTCTTTCACTTGGGAAGGGGAAAAAGGTGGTGCGGGAAAAGAGGTAAAAATGAAGAAGTTATTTCACTTTAAAATGTTTTTTCATCTCTCCACCTTCCCTCTATTTTCGGCTACAATATTCCTAATTACTTGTCATATTCAAATTTTGAAAGATATTTTGAGAGAATATTGCCAATATATTTGGGATTTCTTTTCCGAGTTGAGATCACTATCCCTATAGAAGTTGAGTTGTGTT
>JAUOBV010048142.1:0-23016 GCA_032360425.1 Rubia occidens
GATGAAGATTTCATAAGTGATGTGATTTTTGTTGAATGTGAGATTGATACAGGAGTCCTCCCATGCATAATATCGATCAAACTATGGCCTTGTATAATGTGAGTAATGATTTGTCTGTCTGGGATTGTTTTTCTATGGTCACTAACATTCAACGGGCTATAGGAAGTTGTGAGGACGTAAAACACCCTTGACCACCTCCTAAACCTGAGAAAATGGCTAAGGATTCAGTATGGGCAATGAATAGATATTCCCCGTTCTTGGAAAACAAAGCACTTGAAGGTTAGGATGACTCCTTCTGGAGACCTAATCATAAGGAAGTCATCATGGGTGGAGTTGAAGATGGAAACTTCGGAGACCCAGAGGTAGGTGTTTTCAATTAAACTGCATGAAAAAGGAATAATTCGTGCTGTCGACAATAAAGATACATGCTCTTTCCTTCTTTTTTGACATGTTTTAAGTAGATATATTTTTCATGTTTTAGTGTAACAACGGTTTTGGGATAAAACTCTTATTGTTTGATGAATTTAATTTTAAGTCTCGTTCTTTTTTAGTTAAAGGATATAGGGCTTGTTTGGTGACAAATTATTTTTGTAAAAGGGAGAAAAAGGGGAAAAAGGAACTATTCACAGGCTGACCTTTTGTCACACCTATTTGGCACGAGGGGGCCTCTTGCTGAGTTCTGGCACGAATTGTTCCACTTGGAACGGCCCGTATTGGATTTTAGCATGGGCCATGCTGGATTATTGACACGAGGGGTGACTGGTGTCAGACTTCAGGTGCTGCGATTTTTGGGCCAAAAATTCAGATTTTTGAAAATTTGAATTTTAGCTAAAACATGAATTTTTTCGCTCATTAATTCAGAAAAATATTTGTTTTCCTTCAAGTGTTAGTGTAAATAGTACATCAACACCTCCCTTATGCATAAATTTATTGGTACTTTTTGTCCCTCTTACTCTCTAATTTTAAAAATGTCATCCTTATCTCATGTGTACCTCTTTTTTATTCACATTCTTTGCTGAAAATATTGATCCATAGTATATTACCTCACCTATAGGATTCATTTAGCTATTTTAAATTTCTTAAGAACACTCACTCTCACTCTCCTTGGGATATCTCAAAAATTTTGATCAATTTTCCTCAAAAATTATTATTTTTGCTTCTTCTTGTGTGGATTCTTCATTTCTTGGATTCAAATTCCGGGTAATCCTTTGAGCTATATTTTTACTTGCTTTATTTAGCATGATTGTGATATTATGAGGAGCTTTGTGCTTGGAAATATGTTGAGGTGTTTTAGGGAGAAATATTTGGGTTATTTGAGTGATCTTGTGCTAAACTAAGTGTGGGGGTGAGTGCATTATTCTTGAGCTTTGATTATGTGATCTTCATTGAATGTGATGATTTAAGACGGATGATTCTTGATTGCATGATACTCTTGATGGGATGCTATGATTATGCATGTGTAGATTTTTAGAAACGATGTTTCTTGTTTGAATAGCCCTTATGTGAAGATAACATGATTTGGAATGTTATGGCTATTTGGGAAGAGGTATCCTTTGTGAATAAGTCTTGATGCATTCCTTTGATTATCCTTGCATTACCACTTTTTTTCTTGATGTGCATAGGATGCCTCCAAAAAGACCTAGGTCGGAGAAAGGGACATCTTCCAAGGGTGACAAAGGGAAAAAGTTGACCCAAGTTGTTAAACGAGGGATGGAAACTACCGTTCCTCCTACCCCCGCTGGCTTGGTTGCTGAATTCCTGGGTTTAACCAAAATTATCGGGAGCGTGACCCGGAGGCGGAGGTACCTTAGTGGTCCAAAGCATACCATATTGGAAACAAAGTTCGCCTGCACGGGATGCTGGGAACTCTAGTCCTACTCTAGCCCGTCATATACTTTTTGGTAGGATAGGCCTAGAGGGCTTCTTGGAGAAGCACTCAAAGACCTATGTTTGATGAACTTTTGAATTATTGGAAACTTTGGAGAAAATGAAGGATAGCGAGGGGAGGAGGCTTATTCATTTCCACTTGGATGACATTGATTATACTATGTCTCATCGGGACATTGCCTAAGCATTCAAGTGGATGCACGGGAAAGATATTTCAAGGACACATCGACAGAGCCTTCCATTTTCTTTGAGAAATTTTTGGAGATTTTTTGTCCCGAGAGGGAGCATCTTTACAAGAGCACAACGATTTTCCATCCGGTGATGAGATATGTTCATAGATTATTGTGCATGAGAGTATTCTGTCACGGAGAGATCTCACAGTGTCCCGGTTCGGATGTCCAAGTACTTTGGTCGATGACTCCAGAGGGGAATTTTTACCCCAACATAGTGGGAGCTTTCGTGGAGGAGTGTTTTTCCATGAGAGATGTATTGGTGAATTTGGGACGCTAAGATACACAATATATAATAGAAAACTTACAAAGGCATCTATGGTTGCAGCCACGACTTTAGAGGATCTCTTTGTCTTGCTATATGTGGTTCCATGGTGTGTAACTTTATGATTCTCCCCCAATCAGAGCCTATATTGATCAATCATGATACGGTGTTGGAAGATCTATTCATAGCCCCAGATTTGAGGTTTGAGAAGGATTTCTACAAAATCGAGGAAGATGACGATGAGACCCCTAGTAGGGCACCCCCTAGCCGAACTCACCTACCTGCGGATATCCTTAACCATTTTTGTATTTTTGGGGAACAACTCTCTAGTTCTACCCAATTTGTGCGGGATATCGTTGAAGTGGTAGGGGGGATGAGCATCCAGTTGAAGGAATTTGGATGTAGGCTAAGCTCTATGGAGGGTACAATGCATGATTAGGGGTCTAGGTTAGGCAGCATTGAGCGAACAGAAGAGTTTGGCACCATAGATGACAGATTAGACGTCCACGAGGAGGCTATCAAGCAGGTGCTTGAGGGACTTCACATTTTGAAACTCGATGGATTTCGAGATGTTATCCCTATTGAGAGGCACGAAATGGTTAAGAAGAAAGGCATAGGAGGAGTGAAACTCAGCACTTGAGGAGGGACCCTTCAGGGGTCGCATGAGTGAGTTTCACTACTTCCCATTTCTCTCACTTATGGTTTATATTGATTCATCGCACTAGTGACAATGCTTGGTTTAAGTGTGTGGGAGGTAGCAGTGAAACACTTGGGACTTTTCATCTCGTAATTCCTTTGTGTTTTTGGTGATTGTTTTGTTTGATGTATTTTTTGTGTGATCTTTGATTTTGGGGAGTTTGGTAGAAACTTTGGTGGTGAAATTTTTAGGGTGCTATCACTTTTTTTTTTGTTTTGGGATGAAACTTTGGTGGTGTAATTTTTTGTTTTCATTGATTTTGCAGTATGAATCTCAACTTCGAGGCATTTTTATTACACAAAAAAATTTAAAAATGTGAAAAAATGAAAAAAAAATACCTGGCTAAGTTGGAAACCCGAAAGGGAAAGTTAGACAAAAATGGGAATGAAAGCCCGGAAAGGTCGAAAGGCCTAGGTAAAAATGAGAGGCTAATGTCCGACTAAGTTGGAATACTTAGGCAAAAATGAGAGGCCTTCTGGAAAAAGGTGAGATGGTGAGTTCAACATGTGTGAATGCCAGGGTGAAAACTCAAAAGGGATCCTATGCAAAATGAGAGAAATTGAGATAAAGCAGAAACTAAGTTGAGGATCTTGCGGCATTATCCTTGGTAATAGCTAAGTTGAGAATCATGAGTTATCCTTAGCTACAACCAAGTCGATGATCTTGTGAATTATCCTCGGTGGTTTTTTTTGGCAAGAACTCTACTTTTGGCGGGCTATTCGGAGGAGTAAGCTAGTTCAACACTTATCACATTATTTTGGCTGGTTAGTTTACTTTAGCATCTTCGGGGAGTGTGAGAGTTGTGATATTCTTACTTCTTTGGGGGGAACTGGGGTAGTTTGGGAATAAATTGAATGCATTGGCTAACTTATCTTTGCATGCTACATTTCGCTTAGATCTTTTCTTATTTTGTTTACTCGAGGAAGTAAAGGATTAAGTGCAGGGGGATTGATGTGCACCAGTGTAGGGGGGGTTAATTTTTTCCTTTCATGTTTTACAACTTTATAGAATTAAGATATACTTTTAATTTTATTAATTTAATGTTTTACTCTTTGAGTCCGTCTCTTGAAAGACGGTCTTTCCATAAGTCATGGAAAGACCAAGGTTTAAAGTGTAAATTAGAAGAAATGAATATAAAACTTTAAGGTTGCATGAACCGGGTTATACATTTTATAACTACTACATGTTTCATAATAAACCTTTAATATTGCAACTAAGACCTTTTACCTATTATTATTCTAATTAAACTTCGTCTTTCCATAAGCTTATGGAAAGACGGTCTTTCCCAAGACTTTGTCTTACTCTTTTAGTTTGACACAATGTTGATTCATTGTATAAATATTTTCACTTTAAGTTATTTCAAAAAATGTTAAATTTGTTTTATAATATTCCATACGTGCTTTTAATATTTTAATTCGATGTTTAACCATTTTTTTATTTAACATTTATGTTTTAGTATTTTAATTTGATTTTTTAGTATTTTAATTTGATTTTCAAAATTAGTGTATTTTAAAAAATTATGCCAAGTGCTAAATTACCCAAATTTAGGTTGAAAGTGTCAATATAACCCTGCAAAATGAGAAAGTGCCAAAATAACTCTAACTTTATGACAAAATGTGCAGTTGTAATCTTTTATCACAATTCCGGCTTTGACCCATCAATTTGGGTGTTGACAAGATCAGAAATGATGAAAATACCCTTGTCTCATAAGCTGAATTCTCATTTTACACATTTTCAGCTTATGGGGGGAAAGGTATTTTGTCATTTCAGTTCCAGTCAACATTTCTAACCTTACTGCCATCAGATGATATCTCTATGTCAAATTGATTGTTTCAAACACGACTCTTTCTAAACCCAAATATTTAGGAAGTGATAAAATACTAGAACAAGTTCATCTTCTATTGCTCTTTATTTTTATTTCCTCCTTATATATAGTATTAGTAAAGATATTGGTTCAATAAATTATAAGCTTGATAATAATGAGGATGTTTCTACTCAACTACCAAGTCAGATTTCCACACAATCTTCCAATTCAATTACATAAGATTTTCTACATTTAATTGAGAGCAAAAGTCTAGATGAGATAAGTGATAACACTGATGTATTGTGTATATATTTTAAATTAAAACTGATCCTACCACTAAACTAATATTTATTGACATATACTAAAAAACTATGTTCAGCATGCACATCCCATGACAATCAATTTATACTATGTGTATCCCCACACCCCTTCCAATCTACTTCTGACAAGCACCCCAACGTCATTTAAATTGGAGCGCTACGATTAAAGATAAGATTTATAAGTTACTTCCTATTACTCCTAACTACTATAAAGTAGCAAGTGGTAATTCAGGTGTCATCCTCAGAGAAAAAAAGGTTTTAAGGATAGGTTCACGCTGTAACACACACAAGTGTCAACAAGTGTGTGCTAGTCACAGGGGAGGCGTTTGAGTAAATAACCAATAACTACAAGTATATAAATAATAAGTAAACTACAATGCAAGTCTAATTAAGAATGTAAGTATAACACTAAGATCCTTTGAGGCATTTGCATCACATATTTAGTAATATATAGGATTTGAACCTCAACTTCCATTCACATATTATAAATAATTCCTAATATATGCTTTATCCCACAATACAGAGATCTTGATCCACTGGAAACTCCCACGAACTATCACTACCCGGTTTTGCCCCCTCCAAAAGCTCTCACCTTCTCCAGTGTGCTTTACAATGCCACCACTATCCCTCACTCTCGGGTTTAATAAACCCGACTACACGCATTAAATTAAATCCGTCAGTAGTATGGCTCACCAGGACCCACCGTGAATACCCATTCTAAGTTCATTTTGTGCTAATTAGAATATTACTACCTCATATATTACCCCAAGGGGTATCAACCACCTATTTTCCACAAACGCAGAATATGATCGTCGTAATCCTATGCCCCCAAAGTGATATTATATTACCGGCCAAATTTCTTGTAACTCACCCATTGTCCATAGACTAACCCAATAAAGAATTCAAGCCTAATCTAATCAAATAATAAATAGTTATCCATAGTTGTCACTCCTAAACACGACCTTCACATTGACCTTTGACCAAACTAACAAAAAGATGAAATCATCCCTGGTTCATTCCCGAGCCTTGCACTAAATCATGATATAATCTCAGTTAGTTGTACATCCTAATATTAATCATGCATAATCATAAGAAATAAACACAAGCAATAATGATTGTAATGCAATAGATAAGAATAATCTAAGTCACATTTCTAACCAAACATGTTTAGCAAATGCTACCAATTACTAATCTACCTCGGGGACCTCCATAACCTTATCCTAGAGGCGAAGGCACTTCTAACATGTAAGAAGGGAACTTGAAGTGGGAGATAGGGGAGCTTATATATGTCATTGCTCAAGAGCAAGGAGATTTTTGTTAGGAACACAAGGAGAGACTTGGAGAAGTTGGGCACAAGGGCCTTTTCTAGCATCAAGAATCTAGAAGTCCAAGCTGGCCAACTAGCCACCTCCGTGAGTTGATTGGAAGGATTAAAAGGTTACGTGAAACTTCCCTATTAACCCGAGATCAATATAAGGAAAAATGTGAGCGCTATCACATTGTGAAGCGGAGAAGAGGCGAAGGAACCCGCAGAAGTAGTTGAGCAAGAAAAGCATCCATTGACTGGGAGCACTAAAGAAGGACGCAAAGAAGAAGTCCAAGTTGAGAAAGACACCAATGATGTGGAGATCGTGCACAAAGAACCCAAATATACCTACTCTCCACGGGTGCCCGCCACGAAAATCACCCCTCCACTACCATTTGAAGCGGCTTTAAGGGAGAAGAAAATTGTTTAAGTGGACAACAATGTTATTAGGAGGTCATAAAAATGATTAAGGTTTTATCGCGTTAATTGATTCATAAATTTTTTTAGCATATTTGAAACTCATATTTGTAATAGATCGTAGGTTTTTTTTAAGTATGTTGGATAATTTACCAATTAGAGGGTGAGGATCACATTGCATGATTTTATGTCCTTGCCCTTTAATTTGTGAAGTGCTTGCGTTAGTTAGATTCCTTCCATGACCGAGTCGAGCATTGAAGTTTGAATGCAAAGTGAAGACTAGATCATCTAAAGAAGACCACTTGCAAAAGTGGTGGAAGAAAGAAGGTTACTTGCAAAAGTGGTAGAAGAAAGATGATTGTATAAGAGCTTGAAGATTAAGGCAAAAGAAACGAGCAAGGATCAAGAAGACTCAATCATTCGCAAAATTCAATTGGGATCATGAGCATGGAATAAAGCTCCAGCTCACTGTGCAAATGTGCACGGTGCGCGACACTCAGTTTGCATCTAAGGGATGTAATGACTTCTGGATTGCGAACCATGCAGAAGCCCTAGTTGACCTCATCTTTTAAATCCTCCCTTTATCTCTCCTATAAATGCCTTCTTTTATCCTTTGGACCAATTGACAGACAAGTAGCTAAAAACCACTAGATTTTCATGACTTTTTCTCATTTATTTCATGATTATGATGGATTCTTGTAGATTTTTAGGGGTTTTATGTTTCTAGGCTAGATTAATGCTTAGGTGCAAATGGTAATCACTTTTAGCATGAAATTGTGAGCTTTGAATTGTTCTACTTTTTTATATTGATTATCTATTGTATTTGTGCCTTGTTGATTATGATTGATGTATGATTATGATTAGGATAACATCTAGCTTCTATTGTGAATTGATTGATTGCTACATTTTAGGATGTACTTGGAAGATTTCATTTTTTGAGGTAGCCACTATGAACTATTAGCATGTGTGCAGTTCGTCGTAGTTATTCTTAGAGGATACAATTGTGTCATTTCATGTTTCTATCGACGCAGTTCATCTAGAACATCGAATGGTCACTTTGGCTCCCCATGTTTATTGCTATTCCTGGGCTAGTCTATCGGTGTGGGTTCGTAGCCGATGGGAGTTGAGAGATATCGATTCAAGTGGTACTCGAGGAGATAAAGCTCTCCATAATGTGTGATCAAGGCATTAGAGTAGGATAATAGATCATCGATAGATGTACATTCTAAAAGTGTGAACCAAATTTCCCCCACTCTTTGGTAGCTCACTGCAATAGAGTGTAGAAATAATAATTTTAAGAGGGCACGCGAAAGGTTCTCCCAAGTGATGACAATGGCAGTGGTGGCTGCAGCAAGGGCCTCACTATTCCAGTTCAGTTCAACATTGAATTTTGTCTGACGAGGGCCATTTTCTGATTATCTTTTTCCAACTAGATGTTTAATTGATGTCTGACCAAAATCAGTTCGAATATGGGACCAAACATGTTTGAGTTGATTTACATTGAATGTGTATACGTGATATAAGGGTAGGGTGGCTAGGGGTGTTCATGCGTCGGGTCGGGTTGGGTTGGGGGGAGGGTCAGCTGTCCCGACTCAAATTGACCCAAAATTTTGGAACAAATGGGTTGGGTCAGATCGGGTCAAAATTCCCATAGTTTAGGGTCGGGTCGGATTGGGTCATGGATTTGCCCAAATTGACCCAAATCATATAAAAAAGGGTTAAATGCATTGATACCCCTCAGTTTCTCTGTTTGTGCACTTTTACCCTCCAGTTTCTCAAAAGTGTATTTGTACCCCTAATTTTACTAGGACTGAGCATTTGTACCCCTCTTGCCTGACTCCGACATTGACTAGAAATTTTTCGTCGTTGACCGAAAAGGAAATTACGAAATAGCCCTCAGCTGAAGAACGCCACCAGCTGAAGAACGCCACCTCCGCCCTCCGCCTCACACCTCCACAACTCACCGCCTCTGGCCTCCGCCTCACCACCCTCCTCCATCCGCCGCAGACCCGCCCACACAGACCCGCCCGCTGACCCGTCACCCACACAGACCCGTCGTTGAACCACCTCCACCCGCCCAGCCCAATCAAGACCCGCCGTTGCCCCGCCCTGACCTGCTTTCCCGCGCCCACACCGCCGTCGACAGAAAGTGGAAAGATTCACGCCATCGACCCTAGTCTTCGCCACCACCGACTCGTCTTCCCTCAGCTGTGCTCGAACCCTAGTCTTTGCCACCATCGACTCGCCTCCGCCACCGCACCGTCACTTCGATTCGCGCACAACCTCCACCACCGTCTATTCGCGCACAGCCTCCGCCACTTCAAGCTCGCTGGCGTGGGGATTCTCGCTCGCTCTGTGGATTGTTCTCGCCAAGATGACCTTCCCCGATTCCCAGTGCCGCTCATCCAAGCGCCGGGAATCGAGGGAATGGGGACGAGGATGAAGAATCGGGATGAAGAAGACGAGCGAGCGAGAAGAAATCCACCGTCACCATCGTCAATACAGAAGACCAGAGAATTGAAGAAACATGTAAAGCTTAACTAAAGGGCATAAAGGTAATTCAAACTGATTCCGGCATTGACATCAGTTGACCATTTAATTAGATAATAACAGGGGGTACAAATGCACTTTTGAAAAACTGGAGGGTAGAAGTGCACAAATAGTTGAACTGGAGGGTATAAATGCACCTTTTTCTATAAAAAATAGTAAATTTTTTATAATTTATTTAAGTAAAATATATTATTTTTAAATTTAATAATATTTAATAATAAATAAAATTATGATTTATTTTTATATAATTTAAAATAAGAATATTCCAAAGTCTTGGGAAAAACCGTCGTTCCATAGGCTTATGGAAAGACGGAGTTTAGTTAAAATAATAAAAGGTAAAAGGCCTTAGTTGCAATATTAAAAATTTGTTATGCAACGTGTAGTAGTTATAAAGTTTATAACCCGATTCATGTAACCTAATTTTTTATCTTCATTTCTTTTAATTTGCACTTTAAACGTTGGTCTTTCCATGACTTATGGACAGATCGTCTTGGGAAAGTCCGTCTTTCCACGACTTATGGAAAGATATTTTACCTTTTATTATTCTAATTAAACCCCGTCTTTCCCAATACTTTGCCTAGTTAGAATATTTTAATATTTCATTTAAAAAATATAATTTTACTAAAATTTATTTATACAATTATGAATATATATCTTATATATTAATAAATATATTATTTCTAATTAATACTCCAGTAGTTTTGTAAAATTATTTTTAGTTTTATAAAATAAATTCAAGAATATTAAACTTGTTTATGAATTAAATTAATGTTATAATAAACTAATTCTTTTTTATAATTTTTTTCAAGAAAATGAGGTAAAATTGCAAATGGGTCAAAACTGGTCGATTTGGATCAAAATTCGACCCGACCCATTTTGATCCAAATGGGACATTGACCCGACTCGATCCATATGGGCCGGGTCAAAACAAGTCGGGTCGGCAATTTGAACACCCCCTAGGGGTGGCAATATTGACCTATGACCCGCGGGTCAAATTGGTTGTCATTTAAAATCCGGTCGGATATAGGTAACATGAGTAATGATTTAAATGAGTAATTGAGTTAAATGAAAAATTTAAAAATACGAGTTGAATGAGTTGTGTTTACGAGTTGACCATGGTTAAAAAGGTCAAAGAAGTGGGCCTGGCCCGTGGGTTACCATTTCTATCTTTCCACTGACCCATTTTTTCTTACCCTTTCTCATTTCCCAGTTTAGCTCCCCACTCTTCAGAGAAAACCCAAGTCAAATCCATAATCCAAAACCAACCATGAAGATCCGAACAATCAAGCTCCACGAAGCTCACAAGACTGGCAGCGGAAAAAATGGTGCTAAGTCATTCTGCTCCATCCCGTGGGACCAGAGGGCGGAGCACATCGTAACGACATCGTTTTTGAATCCATCGATTTGGATTCACAACGCCCAGTTTCCTTCTGTAAACCCTAAATCTCTCAAACACCACAGGGAGAGCGTAACGGCATTGGTTCTTAGCCCTAATTCAACTTGCCTTGCCTCTGGATCTATTGACCATTCTGTTAAGGTCCACCATCTGGACTCACTTTAAGGTTTGCTACACAAGAAGAGGAGCACTGGAGTACAGAGATTGAAGAGAATCTCTGAATGAAGGAGCCCCATTACAAATTCTCTGAAGCTGTGAATCTCTCAAGCTTCATGGTACACGTGAACTCACTTCATGGTACCGTGACTAACGTTGATTTCCTAAATTGCTGAAGCTTGACGAGCCAGATTTCTTAGCGCGGTTGGATGAAGAATAATTACAGTTTTTCAGGAACTAGACATCATGGGTGACCCCTATAGGTCTATATTTTAACCCATGCATGTTGAAACCCACTAGTTCAATTAATTTTTTACCACCTCTTTGAGGGATTTTCTATCCGCGAGTTAAGCGATATTCAATTCGACCCGTATGAAACCCAATCCATTTTAAACCTATTATGAAATGGGTAAAAAATTAGTCATGCCCATATTTTTTTACTACCCATATCACCCAATCCGTATTCGATCCGTCCGCTCATTTTTCACCCTATTTAAGGGTTAATCAACTCCGATGATAGCATTGTTGTTGTACTTGTGGTGATGGTGGTGGTATAATATTATTTTTTAGATGACGAGTAAAAAGATTAAAAATACAAATCATAAGGATGACTATTAGGGTAGAAAGATGATTTTATAAAATGCAGGTGATAAAGTATTATGAAATTAAATGTTGGAACTTGTCAAAATGGTTGCTCTTTTATTTCTATTTACAAATTTACAAATACACGTGACATAGCAATACCCAGGTAGCTAGAGATAATACAGTTTCGTATAATAATTGAACACAAAATCCAAATACAGTTAGCTCAGCATACTACCCAATCCCCGCCTCCATTTTGGCTCCGTTCCACAAACGGTATTCAAGTCCAAGCTCCAGGAGCTGTGCCAGAAGCGCGGCATCGCCCTGCAGTTTTACGCCTCAGAGAAGGGCGGCCCCGACCACTACCCCGCTTCACCGCCACCATCTCTGTCAACAACACGCTCTTCCACACGCCTTCGGACAGGTGCCGATCATCCAAGGAAGCGCAGAACTCTGCCGCACAAGTTGCGTTTGAGTTCCTCTCCAGAGTTGGTACTTACGAGCATGTGGTGCTCTCTCCGTCTCCGGTGTGTCGCCGTCTCATCCACGAGCACCAAGCACCATAGTGGCTATTGAACCAACAAAGGAAGTTCTACAACAAAACAATGCAGGAAACATCCAAAGTAATGACAAGGTCAATGTTAAACCTATAACATCAAGCACCATAGTGGAAATTATACCAACACAGGAGGTTCCACAGCAGAACAGTGGAGGGATCATCCAAAGTAATGACAAGGTCAATGTTAAACCTCCAGAGATGTTACATATGTACAAGAATCGCTTACAGCAGTATGTCCAAAAGAATAATTTGTCTCATCCTGTGTATGCTTCTGAGTCTGATGGTCCCGCTCATTGCCGTCAGTTTAAAGCTCATGTGACTGGAACGTACCAGTGCTCAGAATATTATTCCACCCTGAAGGATGCTGAGCATGCAGCTGCAAATGTTGCGTTAAAGTCTCTTCAACTGTAGAAAATGAAGAGAGTGATGGTTTAGTCAAAACACTATTGCAAGAATTGGCATTGAAGGAGGGTTATCAATATCCTTCGTAGAGTACTAATAAGAGCGGTCTATCTCACATGCCAAAATTTGTGTCTATTGTTGAAGTGGGCGGTGCAGCTTATCAAGGTGAAGAATGCAAAACAAAGAAACGGTCAGAAATGAGTGCAGCTAAATTTGCATATGAGAAACTCATCAATCGTAAAGTTTCACATGAGGAACATAGGAAACGTATTACTTCTCCTAGGGATACTTCAAGGATAATTGTAGATGAGAATGTTGGGGCCAAAATGACCCCAAAAGTTCATCTCAAAAGAACTGTGGATAGAGGGGAAGGATGCTCTAGGACCGTTGAAACTGGAACTGATGGGAAAGGATCAGCTCCAATTCTTGGGTGTGGAGTCATTGCTGACACACTACTGAACAACAATCCAAAACCTGCAGAGAAAATCGAGTATCAGAGAGGAAAATGCCAAAAGATATGAAGAAAATGCCAAAAGATACAAATGTTCAGATGAAAACATACATCATCAATTGCCAGAGACATTCCGTCCATCGCCTGCATTTTCTGATGCCTTTCGTTCTTCTCTCCCTTATGAAATAGTGAAATATGTTGAAGCAAGATTAGTGGGAGGCAGTGGATTCCAAGATTCTAAGATCCTAATCATTCGCCGCGGATCAGGCCTTGAAGTCCTTAAGGATGTCTTTGTGTTGCATGATTATGAGGGGTGAATGGCAGTGGAAGCGAATCCGGCGCAAGATGAGTAGGTGTGGTGATCCAGAATATGTAGAAGTGAAAAGACTTGTGTTGTATGCTGTAAACTTTTGGATGTAGAAAAGATGATTGACGCATTTTGATCACATCAGTCAAGTTAGACTTTCATTGAAATTTTTTTTTTAATTAAATGTTGGAGTTAAAGTTCAAATTTTTAAAGTAGTCTATTTGAGGCTAAGAACCATTTTAATATAAGCACCTGAAATAGAACAAAAAGTAAAATTTGGATACTCAAAATAGATTAAAATAAGTAATTCAAATAAAACTTTATGCTTCTCTTTTTGGTTGGGCCCTTAACGGTGACATTTTCCATTTTTAGTAAAATTTAAATAAGTTTCATTTGAAATTTATTTTTTATTTACCCAATTCATTCTCCTCCACTTATTTTGCTTTTTAAAAATTATTGTACCCTTTTGAAGGGCGTTATTCTTTTCGGACAGGAGAGAGTATTACAAAAGACGGTCAATCACATTGACTAATTGACCCCCTCGGGAAAGGACTAAACTGATATTACCATAATCATGTGGACTATATTGGATATTCGTATAAAACTAAGGGATCGTTATGCATTTCAGAAGCAGAAGCCCTATTTAAATAAAAATAATGTTATAAACCTAGAAATCAGCTACTCCGAGACTGAGAATGAGCCAGCAAAGAGCAATTGGGAGTTTTTCAAGGATTGTTACCTCTTCGTATAGCCTATGATTTCTCTTTCTTTTAACCAACAACCCTTGAAATTTTGTTTAACTAGGAACAGGGGTAGTATGAGTATTGAGTCGAGCAGAGCAAGTCTAACAGTTAACCTAACAGAGGTTGTGATGATGATGTTCATGGTCTCGGAGCAATGAGTCGGGCTGATACCGACCGGTATCTTGGTGGGGCATTCCCGGATGGCATCCTCGATGAAGCTGGGATTCGTAGCTATGGCGGTGTCAGATGTCGTCTGATCCAATCATACTGATCAGAGGCTTTGTTTTTTCTTAAAAATTACATTTGTTTTTCAGTGCATGTTTTATGTTTGTGCTAGCCTGCAATCCTATTTTTATTATTAGTAGTGGAACGCTTTTTTCTCTATATGTTTTTTTGTGTTGCTCAAATTTGTGATCCAATTGATGTTCATGCTCGAAAGTGTGATCCAAAGCTCTAACTCTATGATGCTTTAGGAATATTTTGTTGTATTATGTGTCTTTGATGTTCAGGTTCCCTGCCATTTTGATTTGTTGATCATCAATTTTCAAAGTCGCCGTCATAAGGACGAGGGATCTTGTTGCTAGTAGATTATCTTGTTTTTCCAGAAGATTGGTTTGTTTACAGTACAATAAGTGTTTTGGTTATTGATGTAATGCATTTCTTGTTTTTTCAAGACTGCAATGATGCATTATAGTTGAATGTTATTACATTTGAATGTTATTACATTTGAATGTTCATCTTATTGAAAAATATACAATATAGTGTTAATGATCTACTGTTACCTGAAATTGCAATTACTATGAACGAAATTACATTATACACACGCTTGCCAGAACTGCCAGCCATTTACCCCACATAGATTGTACAATGGATATGGGCTATTCATATTCCACAACAGGGAGATAAAGAGGACAAACAAGTGTGGTAGCTAACAATGGGTGAAAATTCTCTTGTTTGTGTGGAGAGCTGACCGGCCCCTTTCTGGCATCGCTAATTAATGAATCACGGGAGATCCACCAACTATACCGAGATGAGAACTATTAAGGGTAAAAGATAGAGATTTTTAATTTTGCTCTCGTTCTTACTACTATAATACCAAAAGGGGTAGATAGTGGAAAGTACCAGGGTCATCCACAGAGATGTTAGAAATATAATAATCAACTACACAAAGCTGCAATCGGGTCGTCAATCTGATCAGGTGTTAGGAATAGTCAGTGTTGGTAAAATAGGCAATGAGGGTTTTTGCTAACAACTACTAACATGCAGTTGATCACGAGAATAAATTATATAAACTAGAACTTGGGGAATAGTTGTGTAACATGATTAATGTTGTTTCGATCTTTGATTTCATCACATATAAGAACTATAAACATATTTTAGTGTTTGTGACACGTGGTGTTGTCGATGTTCAAAAATTCTCCATACATGTCATGTAGGGTGCACATGTAATCTTCCACTTGCACCGTCTTTGTAATTAGTGGAGTACAACAATGGCCCTGCCTGTTGTGCAGATCTCAATATCCCCTGTGATATTACATCTCGGGCACTACACCACTAATGCTTCTACATAGGCCTAAAAAGACAAAAGGGATGAAGCACCTTATCGATGGCTCTAGGGTTACAAAACTAACCCTAGTTTGCTACTTTAACTATCCCTACATGTAACCCTTCGGACCAACTCGTCAACTTACTAGTGTATGGTCGATCGTAACGTTGACTCAACAGCCCACGTGCACACACCTACACGGTTTCAGACTATCATTACCCCAAACACATTTAGGTTTCCTTCCCCGGGGGGTATCAATAATTGCATCAACATGAAAGTAGACTACGGTGTGTGCTAACTTAGTGTAACAATTATACAATTAGCAAGAACATGAAGAACTACACATCTAGAGCTCTCTACAATTAGCTCTCAAGAATACTCTCTACAAATCCATCATAATCTACACATTCTAGAGCTCTTTAGAACTTACTCTTGACCCTTTCCTACTTGTAAAACTCCTTTGGACTCCTTTAGATAATGGGCTACTAAGATATCATTTGGACTAACCCAAAATTATATTTCATCTTGAACAAATCATACTTGCATAAGCCGTAATAACATGACCAAGAAAGAGCACAAATACCAAGTTTATTACAATGTTTCTTGAGGATCCCATAGTAAGCCGAGCTGGATTTTCCTCCTTGACGACAAATAGCAAGTTCATAATGTAACAGAAGCACTCATGGCCTGCTTCCAACCAAAAAACATTGATGAAGGTTTTTCCAGAGCTCTACAACATATTCAAAATATGCGAGCGATCATCAAACTGAAGAATTGATAGTTTGCATAATCCAAACAACAAGCATAGAGAAAAAACCATATCAATTTTCTAAATCAACCGAAGAAGCAGCATATTTATCAAGTGTCCCATCGATGAAGCCAAACTTTAGTTGTGCACGAAAAGCATTGCACAATGCGGTTACTCATTCATCATAGTTTTCTCCTTTGAGAAAATGTAGGAAAATGGTGAGACCCAGATAATATGAAGGATGAAGATAAACATGTGAATCTAAATAAGTAGGAAGCAAGGTTGTTACGGTAGTACAAAATGAAGCTGGAGCAGATATAATAATAAGTGATAACAAGTTGTACCGTGTAAAAGAGAACAATTACCAGAAGATGGTTAATTACGCTTATTTTATTCATTTATTTGGCTATGATACAATAATAAGTTTTAGGAGTAATATGATCCTCGAGGGTCTCTCATTAATAGAGTTACAATATTAAATAGAGATAATTGCATGAGTTGGAGAATAAGCTAGAAGAATAAACTAAAAGATATAATATATACTATTAATAATATTCTGAAATATTATTTGTATCTTCTAGCTTATTCTCCATATTATACATCCAATCCTATTCAGCTAAAACTAATCAGCGAAACCACCGCTGCACTGGGCTAGATTGGCTCGCAATATACAAGAGGGGCAACCACGCGCTTCGCTCCAAGAAGCCAATCCCGAGAATGACGGAAAGTAATAATCACCACAATATCCTCAACTAGACCACAAGCTAAGAGAGGAGAACCTGATATGTGGGCATCAATCACACGATCAAGGTCTCATAATTAAAGACAGAGAACACAAGAGAAAGTAACAAATTTTTACTCCTAGAGATGCACAAGCAAGAACAACACTGATTGAGCGTCGAAGCTTCCTCCCCAAGAACTTTTACAGGTACTCGAGGAGGCCGGGCTGACCATAGCCAATTCTGAAAACTATCAGTACTTGAAAGGAATCTCTCGCATCAATGGTTCCATCTGCGGGGATTCTTTTTTTATTTCTGATTTTTTTAGTCTTTGGGAAGGCTAGATCCCATGCCAGAGCTACCGTACATACATCATACATGCAGCAGAAGCAAGTGATTCCCACATCTAAGGGAGCCAATGAGCAGAAAACTAGCTAACCGTGCCAGGATAGCTTGTAGCAACAGTATGTCTACATAATTGTAAGTTTTCTACACTGAAAACGATCTACAACAAAGGTATTCTCCCATATCACAATCACTCCTTAGCAAAAGGAAATGGACCCACAAGCAAAGAGACTAAAAGTACAATACTATAGAGATCGCTTAGGCATGGAAATTAGTGAACTACATCAAGAATAGATAGATAAGAGATCAAGTTAGTAAACACGTGCACTATCATACTATGATAGATTCATTAGATCTAATGGTTACATGAGATACTGAAAATAATAATAAACAACTAAAGCTTGAGCTATACAATACGAACATAGACTGAAAAACTCCAACGAAGAGACATCACAACTAGGTGTTATCAAGTAAGGGGAATTGTTCACAAAATGCAACCTGGACCTTAATTAGAATAATGCGCTTTCCCCGCGCAATAGCCTCACAAAACATAATAACCTTTGAAAATAGTCTCGTAACAACCCCTGGACTACTAGTTTACTAGAAATAAAGAAATAGAATTAGTCTACGAAGCGACATCAGAATCGCTGGATAAGCATTTTTACTAAGTAAATAAGAACTTCATTAACCTTAGATCTGTACAAAAACTAAGGATTACAACAAAATTTCCTGCCCAAATAACAAAGCCCCTAAGAAGGATTATGATGTGCACCTTTATGCATGCGTTAACCAATGCATTTGGATTTTTTATCATTTTTTGTTTGGTTGATTGCTAGTTTTAGTTAGGTATACATTACAAAGGGTTTGGATGATCATTGTTGGTTTTCTTATTTAAATCTCGATTTTTGTAGACTTAATTGGATCTAATGGACACTATGTTCTCACGAGTGCCTAGACATTCTTTTGTAAGCTTATTAGTAGGTTTCTTGTGAGCACTTTGGCACAAATTGTAGAAAGCTAACCGCAAGGGTGGTAGTATATTGTAGAAGACCATTTGCAAGGGTGGTAGAAGACTAAAAACCACGAGTCAAAATGTGGTAGAAGATAGAAGGGTCAAAGAAGGAAGACAAAGAAATGAAGGAATTGTAATCCGAGAGTTGTACAGAGTTCTGGGAATGATCCGAGAAGAATCAGCCTTTGTGGGTGGCACCGATGGATTTGTCTTCTTCAACTCTATAAAATCGATGATAAGAACTTTCAAATTGGATCAGCGGTTCATCCGTAGCTATGCAAACAAATCAACCAGCCGACTAGTCGACACAATATGTGCATAAGCCTAACACTAGCCATGCACGGTCTGTGCAAAGTGGGTTGCACAGCCCTTGCAAAGACCGCTACACCAGTACTTCAAAATCACTCCCAAATGGCTAAGTATGGGCACAGATCATTCCGTTTTACAAGGTACGCATCATTTCAAGTTTCAAAAGTGAAGACATGCCCACAGGTGTGAAAAATAACACAGACCGTGCCTTTTTTATGAGTAAAAAGTACTTCTAGTCGATGGGCCCCGCCAAACAACACGGGAAGGAAGAATAGGAGCCTTTAGTCTTCTAGGGTAAACTAAGTAAGCATAATGTAGCTTTTATTTTCCAAGTAGGTGGGAAGGAAGAGTAGCTCTCTCTCTCTAGAATTGTCTACTTCTCTTTTCCTTCTCTTCTCTTCTCTTCTCTTTTGTTTTTTTTTTGTTTTATTTCCCTTATTTTCCTATATCTATGGCATTAACTCAATATTTTCCATGGATCTATTTTTAGTGAGTAGTTAATTAACTTGGGGATTATATTTTTTATTCATGTATTAATGTTTATTTTGTGAGATTTCTTAGATCTACCTATTTCTATGTGTTTTGTGATTATTATGTTGGCTTTTTCTTCATATTCTTGTGAATTGCATGATTGTCACACTTAGTTAGAACACACCGTAGTTTACTTTTATGTTTATGCATTATGGATACCCTGAAGGAAACCTAGATACGCTTAGGGTAACGATAGTCCAGAACCGTGTGGTTATGTGCACAAAGATTTTCCGGTCAACGTTACGATCGACCATGCACTAGTAAGCCGACGAGTTAGTCCAAAGGGTTACTGGTAGAGATAGTTAAAGTAGCAAACTAGGGTTAGCTTTGCAAACCTAGAGCCATTGATAAGGTGCTTCACCCCTTTTACCTTTTTAGGCCTAGAGAGAAGCATTAGTAGTGTAGTGCCCAGAATGTAATCGTACGGGGAGAGACTTATATCTGCACGACAAGAAGGATTGTCCTTGAACTCCCCTAATTATGGAGGTGGTGTCGATGGAAGATTACATCTACGAGACAGGTATGAGGAAGGGTTGATCATTGATCACACCACATGTCACAAACACTAGAATAGGTTCGTAGTCATTGTATATGATGAAATCGAGGATCGAAAGGACATTAATCATGTTACGCAAATATTCCCCAAGTACTAATTTATATAGTTCTTTCTCTTGATCAATTGCAAGTTAGTAGTTGTTATCAAACTCTCCCCCAATGCATGTTTTACCAACATTGATTATTCTTAACACGTGATCGGATTGAGAACCCGATTGCAGCTTTGTGTAGTTGATTATTAGATTCCTAACATCTCTGTGGACGACCCCGATACTTTCCACTATCTACCTCTTTTAGTAGTATAGTATTAAGAATGGGATCAACATTAAAATTTTCATATCTTTGACCCTTAAACGTCCTCCTCTCGATATAGTTAGTGGATCTCCCGTAAGTCATTAATTAGCGACGCTGGAAGGGAGCGGGTTAAATTTAGGTGTTGTTATCGGGGATGTTAGTCTAAAGGTCTAGTTGTTAGCTTTCATACCATGTTAGTTTAGTAGTGAGTATTTTTCTTTTTCTTTTTATTTTCCGAAATAGGTATTGCTTGTGTTCTTGGTGTGAACTGAGAATCCTTTCACTAAGATTCTGACTTTTATGTCATTGCGACCACCCTATGGAGTCTTTCTATTGGAACTGAGAATCAACGAGTGAGATTTTGTAGGATATGTCATTGCGACATATCCAACGGAGTCTTTCTCTTGGATTAGGGAATACGAGAGAGGGGTAGAAGTTGTTGGTACCCAATGCCGATAGGATCGAGATTGGTACCCATACCATGACTCTCCCAACTCGGGGTTGAGTGGTAACCTGAATCCTTGGTATGGATATGCATCGGGAAACCAACACTTTGGGTTAGATAGTTGGCCTTCACCTACCTATACAATGCCTCAAACCCAATCCTAGGATTAGTTCCCAAATCAGATTATGGAGAAATTTTGCAAGCTATAGCTAATGTGACCAAGAGTAGTGAGTTACTCCAATAACAATTACATAGCGACATTAGAGATTTGAGAACTCAACTTTTCTCTAGCATTGAAAAAGTTGAAGGGCAAGTGAGTGGTATGAAGAGTTACATGTAGATATATATATATATAGTAGAAAACTAGAGTTAGCTTTGCAACCCTAGAGTCATCGATAAGGTGCTTCACCCCTTTTTTCCTTTTTAGGCCTAGGGAGAAGAATTTATGGTGTAGTGTCCGATACGTAATCGTACGACGGAGATTTAGATCTGCACGGTAGGCATGGCCTTTATTGCCTAATTACAGAGGCGGTGTCAATGGAAGATTACGTGTGTACTCTACGTGACACCCATGGGATAATGTCGACCATCGACTACACCACGTGTCACAAACACTAGAATAGGTTCGTAGTTCTTGTATATGATGAAATCGAAGATCGGAATGACGTTAATCATGCTATGAAAATATTCCCCAAGCATTAGTTTATAAAGTTTTTTCTCGTGATCAATTGTATTTTAGTAGTTGTTAGCAACCCCCTCCCCCAATGCCTGTTTTACAAACATTGATTATTCCTAACACATGATTGCATTGATGAACCAACTATGGCTTTGTGTAGTTGATTATTATATTCTTAACATCTCTGTGGATGACCCGATACTTTCCACTATCTAATCCTTTATGTAGTATAGTAGTAAGAACGGGAGCAACATTACAAATTTCTTATACTGTTAAACATCCCCTCTCGGTATAATTAATGGATCTCCCGTGATTCATTAAGTAGAGACGCCAGGAAGGAGCGAGTCAAATTTAGACGCTGTTTCCGAGAATGTTAGTCTAAAGGTCTAGTTATTAACTTGCATAACGTGTTAGTTGAGTAGTTAGTGTTGTTCTTTGACCTTTTATTTTCAAGAATAGGTATTGCTTGTGTTCTTGGTGTGAATTGAAAATCCTTGCACTAAGATTCTGATTTTTGTGTTTTGATTTTAGTTGGGAAAAAATGTGGAGAAGAGAGGCTCAACAAGTGAGATTTTGTAGGTTATGTCATTGCGACCACCCTACGGATTCTTGCTCTTGGATTGGAGAATATGAGAGAAAGGTAGGAGTTGTTGGTTCCCAAGGCCGATGGGATCAATATTGGTACCCATACAATGACTCTCCAAACTCGGGGTTGAGTGGTAACCCGAATCCTTGGTATGGATATGCATCGGGAAACAAACACTTTGGGTTAGATAGTTGGCCTTCACCTACCTATACAATGCCCCAAACCGAATCTCTAGGATTAGTTCCCAAATCAAATTATGGAGAAAGTTTGCAATCTATAGCTAATGTGACCAAGTATAGTGAGTTACTCCAATTACAATTGCATAGCGATATTAGAGTTCACGAACCTATTACATAAATAAATAGCTACTTAAGTTCCTAACTAGGTTCTAGTTAGGCCATAAAGAGCCCAAGGAGGGAAGTCAAAGAATGGTGACCCATTTCCCCCCTATGCTTCTCAATATGCCCCCTTAAGGGCACCACCTTCCTCATCCAGTAGAGTAGGCGTACTTGCGAGCATCAATATATCGCTTCGCCACTACCCCTCCCCAACCTTGTAACCCGGTCAGTTAGACTCATAAAACCACTCATGCTTCATGAGATTGCTGATTGAGAAGTTCTTCTTCTTCTCTCGTATTTTTCCATCGTGAGTCTGACATTCCCCTCCTGTTAGTTTTGTTCAATTCCCATGCCCAAGGTCCTTGCAAAAATAGATTATTCATCATCCTCCATACCGACCCAATATGTTGATCTAACCCACCGATGCTATCGAAATCATAAAAAAATAACATGCATAAGATAATGAGAATTCTAGACAACTAGAACAATTTTAAGATTAAAAAACTTACGTATATTTTCAAGAAATCCTTCAAGGGATTTAATCAGGACTTTCACCTTCATCAAGTGGAGTAACTTCTCCAGCTTACCCAAACATAACGGTTCATCATATAATCAGTGAGAACCCCAATCAAAATTCGGGATAGCTCCGACATCCCTGATAAACCTATTATATATCCCCAAAACACCACAAACCACCATCACAATGGGAAAAGTACTTGATGAGAAGTTATTTAACCTACATACACTCATAACATAATCAAATCTACTTCTCAAAATACTCAACTCAAAGACACCACACGCAAAACACAAATTGTGATTATACCCTTGCAACAGTGCTTT
>JAUOBV010048143.1:0-13954 GCA_032360425.1 Rubia occidens
AGAATTAGTGGTTGAGAATGCATTGAAAGAGTAAAAAGTAAATTGTGTGGATGAAAACAACCTAGAATTTGCCCAAAAAAAAGGAAATGAGCCAATATTAAAAAACCATTCCAAAAGGGAAAGTGTACCAATATTAAAAAACTGGATAGAGTATTTGGCATGTAAGTCTTATTTTCACTCCAATGCATCTGCGAACTGATCCAAGCCCACCCTCGATCTCTCGATCCAGATCTGCGACCTCTAAGGTAAAACAAGCTCCGGAGTGTTCAGGGGGAAACTCTTTAATGCCAAATTCAGTCTTGCCCTCAAATCCAAGGCAATGAATTGTAAAAGTGGTGAATAAAGAGAATGCCTAAAATAGATGCCATACATGTGTATTTTTGCTCTCCAAACCCTAATAGTGATGTTCCATGGTCTGATCTATTCCCATATTCAGTGGGTCCCACCAGGCTATCTTGGGTTTTGGATTTTCTCTAAAGGACTAGGATTGACAGCCCATAAGAAGTTAACCTCATATATCATCAAAAGCCTCTAGAAAAGCTAAGTGGTTTTCCAACTTCTAAGATCAATATCTTTGAAGGATCAGATGTCTCTCGAGCTATCAAAGATTTATATTTTCGATAGCTTGAGTTCGAATATTGATGGCTATGTTCTAAGGTGGCTGCAACCTCACGAGTAATTGGCCTTCAAGGTTTATTTGTATCAGACAAACCGTTAGGTTTTCTCAAACACTTCAATTTTGGAATTTTTAGGGACGCTTGTGGAAGAGAAAAGTGCGTGAAAATGGAGCACATGGGTATATCATAAATAAGATTCCCTACTCATTTACGCCTTTTTAGACCCCTCTCTTCCCCGAATAATCATTACTTCTCTCTCTCTTCCTCCATTATCTTTCAAAAACTCCTTTCTCCTTATTCATTTATATTCTCCTTTTTTGCAGGTTATACTCAATGTTTTTTTCAACTCAGAGTTATTTTTCAAACCAGAGCCTCTCACTTCCTTCCGCTTTCGTATTCAATAATTGGCAAGTATGTTTCCATGGCTTCTTCCTCTAGCCCCTTCAAGATTCTGAAAGACCCTTATTTCTCCTCAATCTCCTCCCGAATGAATTCCAATAGATATGCTAGTGAGGGAGAGACTTCATCGAAAAACACCATTTTGAATAATGTATAATCGCGCCTTTCTAGTGAGATTTCCCCAAATTTTGGTAGGTTACCAGCCGATTCAAATGGTACAGAATCGTCCGATGTTGTCCCATATTTTGGAAAGTTTTATGAATTTCATGTCGGGGGAGTTTTGTTACGGAAGCATTTATTTTTGTTAGGTGGTGGTATGGGTGAGGGTTTTACAAGGAAATTGAGCAAAGGTCCTGATCTCGTAGAGGCTCCAAGGGGTGAGTGGTATGAGGGTGTAATTCCTACATTTCTTCAATGAGGAAATTTGTAGTCCACATACACCATTCTAGCTGGTCTTCATTAGTTAGAGAGAGCCCCGAAACGTATATGTTGCCTAGTGAGCAAGGAAACTAATTGAGGAAATACCGCCATACCAACGCACCCCCTAAATACTCTGATTAAAACCCTCGAAGAGGATGAGTAACTTACCACTCTACCTGTAAGACTATAGTAAGCATATGAGATCGGGGTTGAATTTCCCCTTTCCTACTCTTCTGTAAAATCTAATAGAGAAGTTTAATGGTAACCTATCCCAATTACACCCTAATGTCATTTTAATTATAATGGAATTCTTAGTTCGATGTATGGGGGTTGAAGTAAACCCTCGATATGAACTTTTTTAGCCCTATATTCTTTTTCTTATAATCGATACGTTAAGGGAACCTATACTTTAGCCAATAGGATGTCTGGGAAAAGGTTTATTATTCCCCTTTAGAATAATGTGGGGTGGAAAATAGGGCCTTGACCTTTGATTACACTGGAGCCAATCGAACACCTCGATGCAACTCCAATGTCGTCATTAAGACAAGGAAGCGGGAGTATGTTATTCCTCAGGGTCTGTGAGAAAGTTGTTGCGCGTCTTCAAGGTCCCTAACCCTTAAATGTTAGGTACTATCATCCTGAACCCATTGTATAACCTCAGTGGGTGTATGAAGACATATATGCTCCGGCTTTTCACCGAGCCCACAATTAAACAATTTCAAGAGCGCCATACTCTAACCCTATTTCTGGAAATAAAAGAATTAGAGGTGAGGGTGTTTCATCAAGTATAAGACACCCCCCATCATTCTGAAGGAGTGAACATCAGAGAGATACTTCCTATGGATAGCTCTCAAGGTTCTTAGGAATTGCTTTATTATTTGTCTAATTCTCAATTCTTTCAATAAGGTTTATAACTTTTTATGTCTTTATGCAATGAACAGATCGGAGAACTTCCTCAATGACCTTGATTAAGATTTGGTCTCCCCGTCGATGGTGAACCATCACTCCCCTGCTATCAACGCAAACCTTCGATTGAGGTCTCCCATTAGAGAAACTTCTTCGAAGAGATGGAGAACTGAGCCTATCAATGTTCTTAAGGATCCCAACGATACTGATATATCCTTGGAGTTTCTCGAAGAACTGGGCAGTGATCCATCGATAAGTTATTATTTTCATTCTTGTCAAATTTTGTTCTGCCCCTTCTCAACCTCTTTCGTTGTTTCATTTTTTCTAGATTCTGGCAGCTGTCCAATTGTCCTTTCAGTCTGCTGGTATTTTGTCTAGCAATGTCCTCTTCTTCTTGCAAGGTCCAATTGAGGCAACAGTGAAGACTGCTAATCAAGAGCAGCATTCAAAGGTAAAGAATGAGCTTGAAAAGGTGAAAGAGAGCTTGGAGAAGTCAAAAGATAGAGAAAAACGACTCTCAAAGAAGTTTTCACTTGAGTTCCAACATGGTCTGTTGGAATGTTTTGCTGAGAAGTTGATGGGCTTCAAAGAGATGTATGACCTCTTCGTTAACCTCTTCAAGACTTCAAAGAAATGGGGTTGCACCGAAGTAAATGGAATGGTGTCTCTTTTTCTCTCTACCGAACAAGTGGAAGATCTCCATAAGTATGTCGTTGGAGAAACTAAGGAGTGGATTCGGGAAAACTGGGGTGAGGTCATCAGTGAAGGTAGCTTCAAGTTCCAGTTGCTCGACTATATCAAGAAGTCAAGGATGTTCTTCATCACCAAAGAGATTCAAAAGATTGACCTCCAAGATCATGCTTGGAAACCGGATCCCAAGTCCAAGAGCAAATGGCACGTTGGTTCTTCAAAGGGCAAATACGGTCATGCTGAAGGTGCCGAGGATACTCAACAAGAGGCTGCAATGGATGAGGATACTACTCTAGCATAAGGTATAAAAATGTGTAAGCTCATTTCCCCCTATTCTAATTGTACTTTTTAGATCATTATAAATGAATTTGCTTTCTTAATGATGAATGAATCAGTCTTTGTGCTTGAATTTTGATAATTGTTTTTTTTGTGTCTCTTCTTGAGGGGTGAGCTGGAGAGATCCAATCAAGAGTTGGCTAAGGTCATGGTCGAGTTCTTGAAAGATCACGATGAGCTAACTTGGCTAACTTATGAATTGTCCCTCTCGAATAACAAATTATCGTCTTGGCGCGATGGTAGCCATCCTTTGATCCAAAAGATTCTCGGTGAATTGCAAAAGGGTTCAAACCCTAGAGAAACAACTGTTGCTCTTGCCATGGTAGATGAGACATGCAATGCCACTGAGATGAGGCATCAAGAGGTTCTGCTAGAGATGATGAGGGAGTATCTCACTCTGTATGATTTCCTCATAGATGCAAGGTTGTTTTGAACCCTATGGTTGAATATGGATATTGAGTTCCATCAGAGCGAATCTAAACAATTAGAATTCCAAGTTTGTGAAATGGTGAAACGAAATAAGCGCCTTGAAGAGAAGATATCCCGATTGCAGAAAATTATCAATGACAAGGCTCAAGTATATAGGGAGCTTGCGACCCTGAATACCCAACTTCATAAAAGGTGAAAGAGAAAACTTCCGCCTTTGAGGCTTTCCCAATAGTCTTTGAGCGTATGGATTATCTCATGGGGTCCTTGATATGGGTCTTATCAATGATCTTCCCAAACTCCCGTGTGATACATCCAACGCTATGAAGGACCATGGCTTAAATAGGGTGCCTTATCACTATGCAATCTATGGAACTGTTATAGAATGGTTGAATTGCATTCGTCCTTCAGCTGACGCTAGCTCTTGACAAGTGTTTTCCACGAGGAAGAAAACTTCGAAGAAAAATTCCAAAAAGATGCCTTAAAAGAAAACTCCTCGAGCCAAAAAACCTTGTAACAGGAAAACTTCCCAGGCTGATGTGCCTATCAAGGAAAGTGTTCCCCCGGTTGTATATGGTGTTAACTATGAAGGTGCTACTCCGATACAAGGTTATGATGATTATGGGACTTATTTGTATTCTGGGGATTTTTTTCCACGTTGAAGACATTCTCATCGAATTTCCAAGGGTTTCGAAGGCAAAGCCGACCAACTCTTCGAGAAGGCTACTAGGATTAAGCCTGACAAGATTCAGTGGTCGGACTAGGTGTGTTCTAACTATGTTGTAACTTATGTTGTAACTTTACAATGAGATTAATTTTTTGTAACTTCATATGTATGCGAACAATAACATATATAAATAAAAGTATTCCCTTTCAGCATAAAAATGCTTGTTTCTTTGCAGTTCGAATATGATTTTCTTTTGTTGAGCATGTTTCTTTTCAATTAGTAAATATTGGAATTCATCCATCATCATAAGTGTCGAAATTTGTCCTTGGAATGCAAGTGATTTTTTCTTATGAGCGAGCTCTTTGTCCTTCGGAAAAGAGTAAATGTTGAACTTCGTCCTTGAAACGCAAGTGAATCTTCACTTATGAGTGATTAATTATCAAAATTCTTCCTTTGGATGCAAGTGAATCTTCGTTGATAAGCAAATAATTATTGAACTTTGTCCTTTGGATGCAAATGAATCTTCGCTGATGAGTGAATAATCGCCGAACTTTGTCTTTTGGACGCAAGTGAATATTCACTGATGAGCGAATAATTGTCAAACTTCATCCTTTTTATGCAAGTGAATCTTTGCTGATGAGAGAATAATCGTCGAACTTTGTCCTTTAAACGCAAGTGAATCTTCGTTGATGAGTGAATAATTATTGAACTTCATCCTTTGTACGCAAGTGAACCTTTTCTTATGAGCGAGTTCTTTGTCTATTTGATGAGAGAATTTTGTAGAGGATGATATAAAATTCAGCAAGTTTTCATTAGATCGACCACCTGTACCGCACCGCATACAAGACTGAGACTAGCTAGATGAAGCTAGCATACATAGAGAGATAATTTGTCCATGTAAGTGATCTACAACACTAGTTACCATACCTTCAAAGCTGTTCATACTTCCGGAGGTTGACAATGTTACATCTTCTGGGTATCGGCTCCCCATCCATCGTACCCAGCATTTAACTTCCTCCTAGGTGTGCTTTGAGAAATCTATACGGTCCTTCCCAGTTCAGAGCTTGCTTTTCTTTTGGTTCATGGTGGCTCTTCCCATTTTTCCTCATGAAGAGATCCCCCACTGTAAACTGCACCCTCTTCACCCTTCGGTCATAGTAACACTTAATTTTTTATTTCACATTCGCTTCATAGAGTGATGCCAGATTCTGCTTCTCTTCCGCCAACTCGAGATCCAGGCGGTGATTACTTTCATTAGTGTCTTAGCTAGCTATCACCATCCTTGGACTAGGAATGCCAATTTTTACTAGGATCACAGCTTCTGAACCATAGACTAATCTATAAGGTGTTTCTCCTACGGAAGAATATTCTACTGTTCAGTAGGCCCATAATACACTTCATGTGTGTGAATTTGCGACGTTGCAAATAACACGTTGGCTACGGCAAAATACGATGCGACTAGGATACGAATCAACCTAAAATACCTCAAATATGAACTTACATCAATATCAAAATACAAAAAAGTAAAATGCCATTAACAAGTAGCAATAATGAGTGCCACAACAGTTACCTAAACCCTAGCCCTAGCTAAGAATTTGTTAACAAGTCCCAAACCAAATTGAATAAACTCAAAACTTAAAAACATCAGAACTCATGCATTGTGAATACTATAAAATTATGTAATGGGGCACTGACAGAGTCTCTCAAAGAAAAAACCACTATTAAATTTGAGGGGGAAACTGGTATGACGTCGTCGGTTAAGAATGCAAAAGGGTTGGTCGTTGGGCAGCTTTTAAACCCGTTGTGGAACGCAGTAGTTTTATCAAACACACAACATCGTAGGCAATGTCACATGGGAAGATAAAAAGAGAGATTTTAGTGCGACGTCGCATTACCCTTATTTGGTCCAAATGTATTCTTTGCGCCAGGGCCGAGATGGAACCTAATCGGCAACAACCAACATCGCAACTAATTCGATTAATACGAAACAAGAACGATAAATATGCAATTTCGCTTATGATCATGAGTGGGCCAAAATAGACTAGTGGCCCAAACCAAAAAAATCTTTGGTCATGGTCAGTTGTGGACAAAAATCACTTTAGCAACACCGCAATGTTGAATTGTGGGCTGATTAGTGCGTGGTCTAGAGAAAATTGTAAATGATTACTTAAGGGTATATGATGTTCAGCAGTAAGAACTTGTGAAATTCTATGTCGACTATGAAAAGTTTCTTTATCAATAAGACGATCATTGTTTTGCTCTTGTTTTTTGTGGACACTTAGATTGGACATTTATAACTCTCATGTTGTTTGTGGCTCATTGAATCCATGACATATACTCATGTTATTTTATATTTGATGATGTTGTTTTGCATATGGTGAACGATCCATTCACGCGGGTGCCAATTACTCTGGAGGTGAGATAAAGAAATTGAAGTGAGAGATTATGAAAAGGCTGGAAGATAATTACAGAGCCCCCAAGATTTTGATTTTTGTTCCGGATGGTGACTATTTCCAATTTTATTATTGAAATGACCCTTCAAGGATTATTATTGCTTCATATTATGTACTTTGCATATGGTGTATAAAAACATTGAAATAAAATGTAATTGGAAAGATTGTAGATTGAACGTTAAATGTATGAAAATTAATATTATTCCAAATTTCAACGTCTGGTTGTCCATGTAGTGCATATAATACTCTCTTCCGTTGCACCATAGGACAACCGTCTCCTTGTACGGCGGTAGGACCTCTGAAGTGTGGGCAGGGACGTTAGTAAACATGAAAGTAACATATAGAATAAGTTAATTGAGAATGAAATGCATGTGTGATAGGTAGGACCTACCAAAATCGGAACATCCCCGAAGTTTGTCTTCGTGAAAGTTTGGAAAAAGTTGAATGAACTAACTTCCTTGTTATTGTTCTGAGAATGATGATCGTCATCCGAATCACTATGGATCTGCATTGTTCAATGAAATGTTTCATAAACTAATTACAAAATAAATACAAAATAATAGGAATTTAAATCCAAACAAGTAATCACTCACCTCAATTGAGCCACGACTGCTTGAATCGGCAGTGTTGGCTATTATTCCGGAATTTGATTAAAAATTGGCTTAGTTAATATTATTTTTTAGCAAGGCATCACACGTTACTATCGGACCATAAATTGACCCCAATTGGTTATGAAAGGAGAACAAATGAATGTACGACGTCGCTTCACGATTGCTCCTAGCTTAGGAGGATTGACTAGCCCGCGACATCATTTAACGTTACAGAAACATTATCAAAAGCAAAAAACTGGAACAAAAAAAGTTTCCACAAAAACATAGACCTGATTGACAAGTTAGAACTTACAAAAACATAGACCTGATTGACCAGAATAGGTTCGAATTTCAATACAAAAAACTATGAACACATTAATACACCATATACTTATCAAATTCGATGGCGAATACAAAAATTTAAGTACTCTAGGGAATCTACGAAGCATACCTTCAAATTGATGGGTTGAGGGATTGCTGAAATTTGAGAGAAAATTGAATGTTTAAAGGGATGTATGTCGTGGGCTCCATATGTATAATCTTTACGAAGCATTGTAACTTTTATCTCGGTAAGCGACGTCGCAGAGTAGTCGACCAAACCCACATTGTACCGATATTTTAGCAAACTCGCCTAATCTATTTTTCGGCCTAAACTTTTCAGTCCACTAGCATAGTAACGGGCCCATGTCTGACTAACATCATATGTGATGTGGATGGGTTCTCGTGTTAAGAGACAACTTACCAACATATGATCAACGTCGATTCGGATGGAAGTTGGCCTTACCATTTTGGCTCACTAACATACTAAGGCATGGCCCGCGTTTGACCAAAATAAATGTAATTGACTTTCAAAATAGTTAATAGTATATTAGATAGTATAATTAAAGTTTATAAACATCAATGAACTTCATAGACGTGAAGTTTGATGGGAATCGATTTTGCCACATACAGTGAACTATTTTGACGTTCAGTTCCATGAGAACCACCACATAGAATCACATGAAAATTCTCATTCTTAGTTTTCAAAGAAATAAAATGATAATGGAATTAAGTCTATAAAATATTTAAAGTGATAGTACAAGGCTTAGAGTAAATTTAGAAGATTACTTACAAGTATACAAGGCGTTATTCGGAAGAACTTGTGGAAGTTTATATGGAATAAAATTGGTTTCTTTATGACCCTCGGTAAGTAAAAGTTCAACTTCGGTTTTCAAAATTTTATTTAGACCCGATTGTAATTGGGTTAGCGAATGCCAATGTCCATTTATAATACTGCACTTAGGTCCCCCCGACAGAGTGGTAGTACTTGCAATTTAAAACTGCAGATACATTAAACCAATTCACCAATTCACGAGCACAATGTTCCTATTTGATCCTGAACGGATATAACAGGGAAATAATCCTTCATTGTTGTTAATATTCCATAAATACCTTTACCATAAGCATTGTGCGAACGTTTTTATTTCTACCACATAGAATCGCATATAAAATTATATTCTTGGTTTTGATGTAGAAAAAGATAATTGGATTACATCAATTAAAAATTTTAAAGCGATCGTACAAGGCATATAGTTAATTCGAGTATACAAGGCCAAAAATTTGAACGAAAAATTTCCACCATCAATTTTTCATTTAGATAAAACTCAACAATAACATACATTTCCCATCAATTCTCCTCCAAATCCAACAATATAACATCCTTTCCATTTAACACAAACACAACCAATAAAGAACTTACTCAAATTGCTTCTCTAAATCATCAACAAGTGTATGGGAATGGAGCATCTTCGGATTCAAATTAATTAAGGTAGTTCTACATCCATTCCATGTTCATTTCCAATCTTTATTACCATATACCTTCTTCGTGCTGTCTTTCTCATAGATCAAAGATTGGATATTTTCATAAAGTATGATGCTGTGTAACATGTTGTATGGTTTACATTTTTCATGTTTTCTAAATAGTGCAATGTTTGAAAGGTGTGACAAAAATGGCTTAAATTAGGGTTAATTGTGGACAATATCTATGTATTTGTATGAATACGGGTTTAATGTGCAACGTCGGTCATAGGTGATCGTCCCATAAGATATGTGATCGGAAAATGTGCGACGTCACAAATGCCATGAAATTATTGTCTTATAAGTTGAATATCCAATGTCAGTCTTTTGTCAAACTATGCAACATTGTTTAACACTGCATGCGACGTCTCTTACAATCCGACCAGGTACATTTACCATGTTCAGATTAATGTCATCTGCATATTACTATATTATAGGAATACAAAATTATAACATAAACTTTATTTTATGTGTGTTCTTTGTAAGTTGTAACAGGACATAGAGAGTTATTTCCAGCGTGGAATGTGGACAATGTAGATTCTATACATTAATTGATATTTCAATTTCATACCAACCTTATGTATTTTAATATACTCTAACATGTATATACCATCATTATTTTAGTTTTGTTGGTTCCTTACATTCTCATTTTTCCCGACATCAGTTGCACAATAATTGATTGTCATCTGATTTCTAAACATTTCATGAATTATGGAACATTAAGTAACATGTAACGGATATCGACGAACAAATGATTGTGTAATAAAATATTAGGTAACACATAACAAATGTTTGTGTAATAAAATTTAACTAATATTGTACAAGAACTAATTTATCTGAAACTAATCCTCGAAGTCGCAAAAATAGGCGGAGCAACAAAACCAAATCGACGTCGCAGAAACTGGTGGCTTTCATTGTGACATTGCCCAAAACAAAATGATGTCGTATTCAACAGTCTTCCACGTTCGTATGCACGACGATGCTGGCTGGGAGCATCCGATGTCGCAAACCTTTATGTACGATGTCGGCCTCATTCATCAGCGACCTCAATATTGGTGACGTCACAGCAATTGCAGTCTTCTCGTGTGACTTCTCTTTATCAACGATATCGCTCCATATGCAGGCTGATGTCATTTAGACCGATGTCGCAGTTGTAAACTCCAATCGTTGATCATCTTCCTTGAACTAATGCCGCATATAAAATTCTCGACGTTGGTCCAGAACCGAGGTAAAGTGTACTTTTTTACCTCGATTCCAAACCGAGGTAAAAAAATGTACTTTTTATTACACCCACATTTACCTTGATTTTTAGAGTTCTAAAAATAGAGGTAAAAACCCCTCCAGAACCTAGGTAATAGGTGTTTTCTCTTGTAGTGAATGTTATTCGTTGTTGGCAACATATTCTCTTGCACTTAATTCAACTTTATGAGCCATTATTATATCCATCTCCTACATTTGGTTGAAAAATGTTCGTTTACCTCTTTTTCCTAGCCTACTTCCAAATTCAGGACGTTTGACACAAGTAACCAAATAATTGGACAGCTTGGCTTCCATATTCAATGACACATTTTTGCATTGATAATAGATTGAAAATACATCTCCTGTTTTGATATCGGAGGTGTGTTCGGTATGCAGGTGATGTTCATTACTCAATATAAAGAGTATTTGTTCTGATTATGATTTATGAATTGATCATGATTTAAGTTACAAAATCGGAAACATGTTCAAGTCCAGAACTTTAGAACTGAACAGGTCTTTAGGATTGGAATTTGTGATGAAAGGAATTTTTTTAAGGAATACGTTAGTGCTTCAAAATTAGAAAAATCCACCGGACATGACCAAACGAGATAGAATATTATACTTCTGATATTAAAACACTCACTAGAAATATTTCTCCCTCAATCATATGACCATTTTGCACCTAAATTCAATAATGTGAACGACAGTATAATGAGAAACAAGCTGACATTTACACTTTTTCCCAAAATGCCTACACTATTACAACATTAGGAAGATGATGCTACTTGGAAAGATTGTCATAATCACAAAATGGAGTAATTTCTACCTATCATTGACAGATAGGACAATCAGTTTGCCCAAAATTGGCATTCTAACCAACCCTTCTTTGTGGTAATTTGCAGCAGTACAAAAGGTTGGATGACGACGATTTACGAGCATTTTATTCAAAAACCAAATCTAGTTCACATGTTCTAGGAACTGCTGTTGACAATAAGTGATCTTCAGGGGATCCATTCCCAAATTCTCGAGCTGCATCAAACTATTCTATTCTAATTGTATTTGTTCACCTTCCAAAAATATATTAAATACTGCCAATGTTTAATAAGCCCATAGATGCCCTAAACTATAAGCCTTTTCTAGCGATTGAAAACCTTTAGGTGGACTTTCCTCCTTAAGAAAACCCACCCAAAACCACATAAAAATACAAGAACAAGTAACTGAAATCTATTCATGCACAAAATCTAACACATGCAAACTCACCATCCCCTTCCTATACAATGCTTCCATATTTTTAGCCTCAACGCATTGGTTCATGAATTTATTGAATCTGTGGATTGGACGCCATGTAAGAATCGCAATATCTTCCAACAAAACTTGTTTACATATGAAGGGGTTTGGAGAGCTCATTATACAAAAGTGACCAACAGTCAAACATTTATTTTGCATATCCAGGGGAAATAAGCGTTAGGATTAACTCAAACAAAAAGATACCATATTTTCCTCCTCAAGAGGTTGAGCAATAAATTGGGCACACCTTGGCGAAGGATAGAAATAAAGATCTCATCATGTAGCTTTTTGAATGGTGTCTCCATAATCAGTTTTGTCGGTGTAAAATTTTGGGTGTAAAATTTTGGAAGAATGTGATGGTGAGCCGAGTGGGATAATTTGTGTGAGAATTATGGTTAATTGAAAATGAACGTTGAGAGGAATATATAAATGTAATAAGGATTGGTAATGATGATTCTAGGGGAATTCTACAAATTCCACATGGAAAAATGAAACGCACCACTTGGAAACCACTTACTTGGTTGCACGCTAGTGTTAATGTGCATGTTACCCATTTTTCAAAATTTTGACTCGGGTTCCGGGTTTGCGACCCGAATCAAACAGAAGATCTAATCTCATGTAGATTGGTTTTCACATTTGGAACTTGAAACAACGCAGACCGTGTGAAACAGCACGATCTGCGCCTATACTTAGTCTTTGGAGCAAATTTGGGGGCGCGGCCTACATGGACCGACACGGCCCCTGTTATGGGACTGTGGTACTGCTCATATTGGCTAGCACGGGCCGTGCTAGGCTTGGTTGGCTTGTGCTGGGCTTTGTGCGGTCGATTGTCTGATTCCGTCGGTTGACGCCGTCTTCCATTCTTGATCTTTTTTAACTTTAGTTTCACCTTTCCCGGCTCAATTCCATCTACCACCATGCATTTAGGTCCATGGCCTTCTATCTACTACCATCCTCGTGAATGACCTTCAATATCTTACATTATTCTTGCGAATGGCCTTTAAATATCTTCTACCACCCTCGCGAAAGGCCTTCTACAAAATGATGTAAAATACTCACGAGCGACCTACTTGTAAGCTCACAAAGAAAAATATAGGTGCTCGTGATTAGCTTTAATTAATTCTACAAAACTTGGGATTTAGACAAGAAAACCAATAATGGTCGTTTAAACCCATAGTCGTGTAACCCAACTAAAACTAGAAATTAACTAAACATAACGTGATAATAAATGTGTCAAATGCATTGGTTAATGCATTCAAAAAGGTGCACATAAATAATCCTATCATTGAGCTCTTGAAACCTCGACCACAATATTTGAAACATCGTATACAATTTTTGAAACATCAACATGAAAACTGAGTAGGTTGAGGTAAATACCTTTTTGATGGCACTTGTCATAGCTATGGCTTTGCTAGTAAATATTGTAAATGGTTATTTTCTTTCCATTGAATATTTTAAGACTAAATTATTTTTTGTCCCCAAAATACCATCTTTTGGTCCCAGAGAGCAAAACCACGTTTGTTTAGTACCCTACATATTCAAAGTGAAATTGTCGGTCCCCAAAACCAGATTTTTTGGAGGTTTTCATCTTTTGGTCCCCAAAAAAATATTTTTTTTTAAGATGAAAACCACCAAAAATATGGTTGGATCGAAAATTTCACTTTAAATATGTAGGGCACTAAAAATGTGATTTTGCTCTCGGGGACCAAAAGATGGTAAAATATGGTATTTTGGGGACAAAAAAATAATTTAGTCTATATTTTCAAAGAATGTAATTTAGATTTTTAAAAAGAACCCAACTTTAATTTCAATTTTTTTAAAAAAATCAGAATTTAAAAAAAATCAATTTTTAAAAATTGCAAACTTTAATTTTTAAATTTTTAAAAAATCTATTTTAAATTATTTGTTGGGACACGTGGCCCTCATCCTCCTTTGCCACTTGTCCCTGCGGAATTTAAAAAAAATAGTGGGCTGCATGTTGCCACGTGGGCCAATCACAGAGCACCACGTAGCAAATGTAGGTAAAGAAAATGACCCATGCGTCAGCGCGGGCCTAGCTTCATGTGCGCTCTGGTCTTGTCAGAACTG
>JAUOBV010048246.1:0-13950 GCA_032360425.1 Rubia occidens
AACTTGTACTATAAATATCCCTTATCTTATCTTCATTCCCAACCTTTCTCTTGGTCGAAAATCACCTCTCTCAAACCCTAGTTCTTCATTTCTCTTCATCTTTTCTTTCTTTATTTCTCTATGAGTTGGTCTATGAATGTTAGTATGATTTCTGTTACCTAAACTTATCGATTGGGGGAAATTTATTAAAGCTTCCAAACCAATGTAGTGAGACTCTATTTTACTCTTTCATGAGCATTTGTTGTGAAGCATTTATTGTGCCATGTATTTTGATGTTTACTTAATTTATGTTATGGGTTGTTTGAGAATATGAAATTTAGTATGATTAAGTGCTAGAAGTGTTAGGAAAGTGTACAGGTTCGTCTCACTTTTGGCATGAAATTCCAAGAACATGGAATTAGAACTTCTTGTGGGTAAATGATGTTAATCTTTCTAGAAAAGTATGTTATTGTTGTTTGTTATCATATTTATCCTAAGGTAGAAATTAAAGATTTAAATTTTAAATTTTTTTGTTCTAGGTTTAGTCTAATAATTGCTTTGTTTCGTTAAATGGCTAGGCAATTGGTTTAATGCTTGTAGTTGTTATCAAATCTACGGTTCCTCGTATATAAGACCATTGATGAAATACCTTTGGGCGTTGTTTGTCTAATGTGCTTATCAATGATGTTTGCAAATGGTCATTGAACGCCTTTGCAAATTACTAACAAAGAAGAAATGAATGTTGATCTTGAAATGTAAGTGATAACATTCCCCATATTCAATTAATGTGAATGGATGATTGAATGAGTCTAAGATCTGTAAGAGGTTCGGAAGTGGGAATCAATTGCCCCCAAGTCTTTGTTAATTGTGATTTTACCATATTTTTAATAACTTGTCGCATGATAGCATAATTAGTTCACTGATATGTGTAAACCCTTAGGAAAATACCTCTTCTTCGTGGATGACTCCGACTTGCCATTATCTACTTAGTTGTAGTTAGGAAGCAATTAGGGCTTACAGATTGTATTTTTTAGAGGTACGGCGATGACCTTCCAAATTTTGGTGCCGCTGTCGAGGAAGAGGCATGTATTTTTAAATGCTTGGACATATTATGAGTGAATATGTACTAGTTGTGAATATTCATTAGTTTGATTTTATTTTGTTTTTATTTGATCTTAGGTTGACTTGGAGACGTATTGTTTGAGTTCTTGGTGTATGGTTCATACTCAATCCTCTTCACAAGAACCCCTACACTGTGACCCTGAGTTAGAGTTAAGTTTGAAAAGGGCTAGGAGGCTTTCTTTGGAAAGTGTGAACAACACCCCTCCTAGTGACCATTTTATGGAACCTTCTACCTCTATAGATCATCAAGAGGAACATGAAGGCGAGAACCCCGGAGGAGGACCTCAACACCCTTATCTTAAGGGGTTCGAGGCAAATTCTGTCGAGGGAGATTATGGATCCCAATCTTGAGCAACAACTGATGTGTATCACTTATCCGGCGATTGGAGCTACCGGGAATTTGGAACTTAAATATGGATTGATACACTTGCTACCTACATTTCTTGGTAGGAAAATGGAGGATCCCAACAAACATCTCTCTGACTTTCATGTGGTTTGTTGTGGGATGACTCCCGAAGGGGTGAATGAAAAACTCCACAAATTTAAAGCGTTCCCATTTTCATTGTGAGATACTGAAAGGGATTGGCTCCACTACCTTCCATCCGGGAGTATCACCCCTTGGATTGAATTGAAGAGAAAGTTTCTTTCCAAGTACTTCCCGGCCTCAAATTCCGCTACCTTGAAGAATGACATAATAAATATACTCCAATGGCCCGAAGAGTCACTCTAAAACTATTGAGAGAGGTTCAAAAACCTTCTCTAAAGTTTTCCCTACCATGGCTACTCAGAGGGAGATTTGGTCTATTATTTATACAATGGTCTCCTTGATGAAGATCAAAGGCTAGTGAGGGGATCTAGTGGTAGTTCTCTTGGGAATAAGACTTCGAGGCAAGCTATAAAACTATTGGAAGAGTTAGCCGAGGAGTCAAAGAATTATAGCTCAAGGGCCGATTTGAGGAGACAAAATCCCAACACAAGTGCTCCTTGCAACAATGGGAAACTTGAACACCAAGTGTTGATTCTCACTTCTATGATCAAGGCTTTGATGATACAATCCGGGGCTAAACTACATGTGAAATCTTGCGAGATTTTTTCTTCTCCGCATCCTACGGATGCATGTCCTACTTTGCAAGATGATTATGATTAGGAGATGAGTGTCGTGGGATATCAAGGAAACTAAGGATAAAAAAATCAAGTGTATCAAGGAAATCAAGGCAACCAAGGAGGCTTCAAAATCGGCCTTACAATGTGGCCAATCAAAAGTTCACCCAAACCTCCGGTATGGAAATGCACTGTGGGTCAAAGTTCTCAACCTTATCACCCCTCTCAACAGCAACATCTGCCTCCTCAATCGCAATACCAAAGGCTTCAAGAAAAGCCCCACAATCAAGGTGAAAGTTTGGGGATGTCAAAGGAGAAAATCATGCAAGCCATTGGGAAATTGACCACATGTGCGGACAAGGCCGAGAAACACCAAGAGAAGAACAACTCTAGAATAAAAAACCTAGAGACTCAAATGAGTCAAATGGCTCAAATCTTGAGTTGGATGGAGGCAAAAGGTTCAGGAAAACTCCCCTCCCAACTGGTGATAAATCTTTTTCAAAATGTGAGTGTCATCTCATTGAGGAGTGTAAAGGAAAAAGAATGCCCCAAGGCAAGGTTGTTGTTGAGCGGGTGTTTGAAAAGGAAGAAGATGTTGAGAAGAGGGCCAGTGAGTTGGCCAATGAGAAGATGCATGAGGGGGGAAGAAATCGAGGTGGAGACCTTTGTGCCTAGGCCGGGATCAGACCCCAAAACCTCATCCTCCCTTTGTAAGAAATCCAAAGTGGAGGAGGTCTTTGTCTTTGACCTGAAACCACCATTTCGAGAGGCCTTGAAGGATAGGAGAACCAAGGAGGGAAACAAAGACATCGAAGAAGTCTTTCGTAGATACAAGGTAAACGTTCCACTCTTGAATGCTATAAATCAAATTCTCCTAGGTATGCTAAATTTTTCAAGGAGTTGTTTACCATCAATAAGAAGAAAAAATTGAAGAGTAAAAAAAAGAAGAGTGGGAAAAACGAGTATGTCTCTGCTGTTTTTGATGATGAATTGCCTCCCAAATGTGATGATCAGGGAATGTTTACAATCCCTTGTGTGATAGGAATAAAATGCGTTATTAATGCCATGCTAGATGCTTCAATTAATGTGATACCATATTATTTATATAAGAGTCTAGATCTAGGTACTTTGCACAAAATTGGGGTTTTTATCCAACTAGCTGACCACTCTAACAAATACCCAAATGGTAGTGTGAAAGATGTGTGTGGTGAAAGTTGACTCTTTGACATTCCCCGCTGATTTTTATTACCTTGATATGGAGAGTGATAATCATGCCACACATATTTTGTTAGGTAGACCATTTTTAAAGAAATCAAGGACAATAATCGATGTGCATAATGGAACATTAACCATGGGATATAATAGGCGGGAAGTAGAATTGGACACTAATAATTCTATTGATCATCGTAGTAGATACCATTGTTGCCAAGCTATTGATGTTTTTGATGATATAGATCAAGATATGTTTGAGCCTAATGATGGTAGTTCCTTGAATGTTGTCATAGATGATACTTTAAATGATGCTTTGATTGCAAATGTTGTTAGTACTAACTTGGTGGAAAACAACAATGATAAATTCTTTCTTGGGAAAGCAACATTCAACACCCTTAGTTTGTCCACAGGAAAGTCAAAAAAAGTGGGATTCCCTCCTTCTCGTGAGAAAACTTTGGTGGTAGAGTGCAAACCACCACCAAAAGTTTTTAAATGTTCATCTCTTAGAGAAGGAGAGAAAACCCCAAATGAGATTACCATGGAACAAAAAGGTGAGTTATTCGTCATGTTGAGGGAGCATGAGGAAGCCCTAAGCTATGTGTGGAAAATTTTATTGGGGGATAATTTAGATCCCAAATGTTTTATCACCAATCGTGGAAAAGAGACCGATCTTCTCCATTTATTTTGTGAATAAAAGCCATGAGGAGAGTAATTCATGGAAACGACGTTAAATATACTTGGTTTCGATCATCTGGATGCCACTCATGACATTCGGTAGATGTGACTTTATTTATGCTTTGTCCATAAGTGGTGCCGATGATGTTAAATAAACTTTTCTTTGATCATATTAAAATTTTTATTTCGTTTTGTTTTTGAAAAATATTATACTTGGCGTGCATGGTTGTTTTGTAGGAAGCACTTGGTTTTGGAGAAAATGAGCAAGGAGGAAAAGTGAGAAAACGGGGTATGACAAGTCCAACCCATGGACCGTGTAGACGTACATTGTCCATGAATGCAATAATTTTTAACCAAAGAGGTCGAAGCAAACCCCAAATTGCGTGTGTGTAGACGTGCACGATTCACGACACTCAAATATTTCTCTATCTCTTAATCACCCATATCTTCCTTGCCACCTCCAAATACCACCCGAACCTACGTAACCGCAAACAAAACTCGAAATCAAGGAGATACCTCTCCCTTGATTGTGATTTCAATGCTTTACTCGAGTTGTTATGTATGATAATGATTGAACTTTCTTGTGAGAGGTTGTGGGTAGAGTATATTTTGGTAGTGGTAATTTTCTCATTAGGTCTTATGATTGTTCCACTAAGGGTACATTTTTATTTTCATTTTGCATTGTGGGTATTCTCTCATTTTCTCTCCTTGACATGTGTTCTACAATGTTGATTTAAATTTGGGACAATACAAACTTTAAGTTTGAGGTAGGGGAATAAGAGGTACTTATTATTAGTGGTTTGATTAGTAGTAGCAAGTATCTCTTTCGAGAGCATATTTTAATAATAGAAAAAAGAAAAAAGAGAATCCCGCCAAGTAGAAAACCTGAGAGGTCAACTTATGAAAAAGTGGGAGGCTTTGATAGGTTGAAAACCCGAAAGGGCAACCTATGCAAAAATGAGAGGCCAAATGGTGTGGAATCCCAAGAGGGATCCTAGGAAAAATGAGACAAAGTGAGAGAATTGAAAATTTTATGCCTCTCTTGATTTTCTCTATTGGGTAGCTTTTTGGGTGGAGTAAGAGATACTCTTGTTATGGGTTGTTGGGTGTTTAGACTATCTTAGGCTTTGGGATGTGAGAGTGTGAGAGATTCTTATAACTTGGGGTTTCGGGTAGTCTACGAATAAGATGTTGGGTGTTTTGGAATTTTTTTGAATGATTGTTTATGCTTAGATATTTACTTGTTCTTGTTTACTCTAGGATGAGTAAAGTTTCAAGTGTGGGATATTTGATGAGACGCAAAATACATGTATTTTCCGGAGCATTTATCATCTCTTTTGTCATCATTTTGTTGGAAGATTGCTAGATATAGGTGGGTTTTGGGTTGGATGACCGTTTTTCATATCTAAATTCTTTTTTTCATAACCTACGTTGAATCAAATGGAATTATATCCTATGAGTGATGTGCCCATCTCTTTTTAGCACATTAGAAACTCATATTTGTAATAGACTAACCTTTTAAGTGAGAATAATAGACGCTTTGTTGGTAAGAAAGTTAGGATGATGATTTAGGAGTTAAATCCTATGTCTCTAGTTTAATGTGTTTTGGAATGTCTTTTATGATCATGTTCATGATAGAAGATTCAAGAACGAAGATTCAAAAGGAAAAAAAGGTTTAGAAGTGAAGGCCAATACAATTTGGTAGAAGAAAAGTTCGGATTCTAAGAAGGAAGGCCGGCCTACCAACTCGGAGACCAGCCGACCAACCGGCCAGGTAACGAAGATCTTGCTCGTGCCCTAAAATTCAAGGGGAAATGACCTCTGCACCAAAAATGTGAGGCTAACCCCTGATGGTGCCCCCCCTCGCATTTGGGACTCTTGCGCGCCCAGACGGGCGCTTTAACTTGTGCATTGCTCCTCTTTTAACTATTTTTTACAACTTGTACTATAAATATCCGTTATCATATCTTCAGTCTTAACCTTTCTCTTGGCCAAAAATTGCCTCCCTCAAACCCTAGTTCTTCATTTCTCTTCATCTTTTCTCTCTTTATTTATGTATGAATTTTTCCATAAATGTTAGTATGAATTGTGTTAGCTAAACTTATCACTTGGGAGCAATTGGTTGAAGCTTCCAAACCTTTGTAGTGAGACTCTATTTTACTCTTTCAAGAGCATTTGTTGTGAAGCTTTTATTGTGCATTAATTTTGTTGTTTACTTCATTTATTTTATGCGTTGTTTGTGCATATAAAATTTTTGTATGATTAAGTGCTAGAGGTGTTAGGAAAGTGTACAATTTCTTCTCTCCCTTGGCATGAAAATCCAAGAACATGGAATTAGAACGTCTTGTGGGTAAATGATGTTAATCTTGCAGGATGAGTATGTTAATGTTGTTTGTTATCATATTTGTCCTAAGGTAAATGATAAAAGATTGAATCTTGAATGTTGTTTATTCTAGGTTTAGTCTAATAAATGCCTTGTTTTGTTAAATGGCTAAGCATTTGGTTTAATTCTTGTAGTTTTAATCAAATTTGTGGTTCTTAGTATCTAATGTAATTGATGAAATAGCTTTAGGCATTTTTCTCCTAAAGTGCTTATCCATGAGGTTTGAAAATGGTAGTTCAACGTCTTTGCAAATTACTAACAAAGAAAAATGAATGTTGATCTTGAAACGGAAGTGATAACATTCCCCATATGCAATTAATGTGAATGAATGAGTGAATGAGTCTAGGATCTATAAGAGGTTTGGAAGTGGAAATCAATTACCCCTAAGGCTTTGTTAGTTGTGATTTTACCAATTTTTTAGTAGCTTGTTGCATGATAACATGATTAGTTTACTTTGATAGTTGTGTTTTCGTTCTATTCATAACTTAGAAAACCAACCCACCCTCCTTTTTACTTGTTATATATATATATATAGTATTTACCCTTATATGTGTAAACCCTTAGGAAAATTCCTCTTCTTCGTGGACGATCCCGACTTGCTATTATTTACTTAGTTGCAGTTAGGAAGCAATTAGAGCTTATAAATTGTATTTTTGAGAGGTACAGTGACGAAATACTACCTGGGTTAATAAGCTCGTGCTGCTTCAGAGTAGCATGTTAAACCTGGTGGTAGTATGGATCATCGGGTCCTCCACCATGAATACCCATCATAAGTCCATCCTTTGTTACTTACGAGGATTACAAATTTCCCTTACTTAGGAAACACTTACCCTTTTCGTACATTTCTAATTGTGAGGTGCTAATCAATCTAATAAAAAATCATGAAAGGAAACTACCATGGGAAGAGGAAACTTTGAATGAAGACACATCATTAGTGAATTTTTTCCGAGAAGAGTATTTAAAAAAGTTTCACAGAGTGCTCTTCAGAGAGAGCATGTGTATCTCACTAAGTTATATGGTTCGTATTTTGGATATAACATTTTTTTCTTTAATATTCTTAATACAAATTTTTTCTTAGAAAAAAGGACACTTGTCATACTCTCATTTTTTGGATAATTCTTTTTATTATCTCAAATTTTAGTTTTATTTGGTAGATTTTCCCCCAGTTAAATAGTCATATACGTGGTTTAGAGGGTGTCCTTCCCTTTCATTAAACTCATATGTTGCCAAAAGTTGTCTTACATTTGCTGAAGGCATACATCATGTTGTCAGAGGGATTAGATCAGTTGTCCCCGAAGGTGCTAAAAATCAAATGATAAGTTTGTATCCTTTATGTATAAATAAATAGAAAGGGCACATCATAAGATTAAGTCAAAATACTACTTGTACTTATGATTAGTTCGGCTCGAACCACTAGAAGTCGATCACAGTATTCAAATATTAACGACCATCTCTTAGAGTTTTCAATACACTATCCTAATCAATGTCTAATGAAACCAAAACAAAAGTGAACAGCTCCAGAAGTGAAAGATCTTGTTCATCCCCATTAAATTAAAGTTTTTTTTAGAAAGCAGGGGATGACCCTGGTCATTTTGGTGAGCAAAAAATCTTTTGTAAATGAAAGTAAACTTAAGAGGAGGTAGGAAAGTATCTAACACGATAAAAGGTGATCAATTAATGATTTATCAACTTGCTTGGTCTACAAATCTGGTCTGTAAACTATGATCGGTATTGCCTAAGGTAAGTTTTTGTAACTACCTTGACTTAGATATTTCCTATACCATCATATAGATTAGATCGAAAGCCAACTAGGTTTAACCAAGCAAAAGGAGCCGTTAGACAAACCTAGGGTTGGCAGAGAACAAGCGCGACTAAATATGCAAGCGAAAAAGACCTAGTTTGAACAACTACCTCACTAATGGTGAAAAAATGAAAATAAATAAATAAATAAATTAATTAAAATTAGAGAAAAAAATTTAAAAAAAGAAGAGAATAACCCCCAGTGACCTTGTTACCGCCGGAGTAAGACTCGGCTGTCGGCTGACCCGATTGGATTACTCAGGCTTCGTCAAACCATGCTGACAGTTGCTGAAATGAGTCAACTGGGAACCAAGTTGACTCGAGTTGGTCTCTACGGTATCTAAGTTTGCCAGCTCAGATCCGAGTAGACTCGGTAAAACCAAGATATGGTCAAGAAAGTCACCTCATCTATGTCGAGGATGTCGGGATACTCCTAGCTTTCTAGACCTCTTGGGAATACCATTCGCCACTGCTGTAGTTTTTGGGGCACCACAGGAGTGTCGGTTCACTGCTGTAGTTCTCGGTTCGCCGTAGGAGACCACCCATTTAGCCACAACACTACAAGAAACAAGATCTTTTACCTTAGTTCTACAGCAATTTTTACCTCAGTTTATAGTCCAAAAAAACTGAGGTAAATACAGTTGAAGTAAAAAGTGCATTTTTTTTACCTCGGTTCAGAATCGAGGTAAATAGTACCTTTTACCTCGGTTTCAGATCGACATTAGCAGGTTTTATGATCAATATTGATTCAAGCAAGATGGTTGAAGACAGGAGAGTATAATTGTGACTTCGTTACAATCGACGTAGACATCCATATGCATGCGACGTTGGCCATAGTAAGAAGGTGGATGATGGGAAAGAAAATACTATAATGTCGTCAAAGACGACATCTTTCTAATAAGAGCGATATCGTAGACAATGTTTATCGACATCGCGAGCTGTGGGGATCCACATCGTGTGCCAGCTGACGTGGAACGCTGATGAATGCAACATCTTTTTGAATGGCCAATGTTGCCAAAAAAAGAGGTTGACATATATGACATCAGTAAAGTGTCATTTACTCCTTCGATTTATGCGACATCAAGGTTTAATCTGTTAGATATCGTTCCTCTAATAAATTTACAATATTAAATATTTGATGATACGAAAAATCAGTCTTCGATAACCGTTAAATGTTATTTAAAATGCATTCAATCATGAAATGTTTGAACATCATATAACAATAAATTGTTGTTCAATGAATGTGGCAGAGATTGACATGTTAAAACCAACAAACTTCAATATATATTACAAATACATGTTATAGTATATTAAAATACATAAGGTTGATATGAAATTGAAAGATTAATTTTATTGAACCTCAATTTTTTTTACGTTGTACGACATTAAGACTGTCAGGGTGACTAGTGAAATGACAAGTTTGTCCATCTAGTTACATGTGCAAAGTCAATCAGTATCTCTCTTTGTTTCTACTGAAACTGATGTAACGCAAATGCATGTATTTTCCGAAGCATTTAACATCTCTTTTGTTACCTTTTTGTTGGAATATTGCTAGATTTAGGTAGGTTTACATCATAAGGGGTTTAGATAACCATTTTCGGTTTTCGTGAGCATCTAGATTTCTTCTTATGAACTTAATTTGTAGATTTCTCGTAAGCATTTGAGACTGATAAATTCAAGGTCATTCGCAAGGATGGTAGAAGAATGAAGGCCACGGGTTAAAACGTGGTATAAGATAGAAGGGTCGAAGAAGGAAGTCAAAGAGGCGGATTAATTGTGATCCGAAAGTCTAAAGTAGAGTTCTAAGAATTATACGAGAAGAACTAGCCTTTAAGGATGGTACCATTGGGTTCTCCTTCTCGATTACCATAAAAATGACTACAAGAACTCTCAAAATGGAGCAGCGGATGATAAAAAACGGAGCAACGGAAGATCGGCCGGCCGACCAGCCGGGTGAAGAAGACCGGGTACGCGTCCAGTGCACTCAAACACGTACCCGCGCACACAAAACTGAGGCAAAAGATTCCCTCAGAGTGAAAACCATGCGGTCAGCAAGCTCAATCACGCGTCAAGCCTAGAGCGCCCACGCCAGCATGCCCCAGCGTCTGCGCCAGCCCACCCAAATGATCCGCCCAGGGCGCCTTGCACCACTTTTGACTTTCCTTCACCAAATTTGCCCATAAATATCTCTCCTTCTTCCCCATTTGAGAGCCCCAGACTTTTGGCCTCTAAACCATAGGTTTTCATTTTCTCTTTTTTATTTTTATTTTTTAGTTTGTTGTAGATTTGTTATGGGTTTTCATAATCAAGGCTAGTTAACACCTTGGGAGCATTGGATTGAAGCTTCCATATGTATCTCTTGGGAATCCATTTCTATATATCTATTTAATGCTTTTGCTATTGTGTATTTATTGTGCCTGAAATTGTGTTGTAGAATCTATTAATGGTGTTAGAAGTTTGAGTATATGAATTGCTTGTATGATTTGTGTTTTAGGGTTTGGAGAAATTAGCTACTTCTCCTTCGCTTTGATATGAAATCCAAGAGCATGATTTAGAGCTTCTAATGTTGTTGATGATTTGATGAATGCTAGATAAATATGGTGATGTCGAATTCTTCGTCATGTTTATTTGTGTAGAAAATGAGAGAAGTTAATGAGCGTTGAACGTTCTTGGCTAATCTTGTATAAATGCATGAATTGGTTCAATGATTAGACACGGTGTAGTGTTTATAAGTGTTACCAAGATTGTTGGTTCTTTGAGCTTAATGCCATTAATGGGATCACTTTAGGTAGGGGTCATTAGTGAGGTTTAGTGAGAGATGTCGAATTCACTCTTGTAAGCTACTATCAAAGAGGAATGAGAGATTTATCTGCACAACAAGTAGTTAAGGTAGTGAATAGGTGGTGGATTCAAGGATAGATAATAGGTTCGGAAGTGGATATCCATTGCCCCCAAGGATTTTTCTTTGTAGTTTTTACTCTTTTTCTTAGTTTGTTTCATGATTAGTATAGTTACTTGACTTTGCTATTTTTGTTGTTTTTACTCTCATAACTTAGGAAATCAACCAACCAAACCCCTCCCATTTACTTGCTTTTATATATCTATGTGTATATATATCTAAGCCTATATTGACCCTTGCATGCTTAGACTTGGATATATCCCTCTTCTCTGTGGACGACCCCGACTTGCCAAACTATCTCTTAGTTGTATTTAGTGAGCACTAGGGCTTAAAAATTAAATCTTTGAGAGGTACGGCGACGACCTCCCAACTACCCTTATGCTATTCTATTTAATAATGAAGGGTAGAAAAATTAACCCCGAGGCGGCTATTTTTAGGCATATGTTACATTTTGTAATGTTGAAGAAGGTGTTGACTCGCCTACTGTATGGGAGTTTAATCACTCCCATTTTTATAAGTGTTGAGGGGTTGATTTTAGAAGGGGAGGAAAAAGGGCCGAAGTAATTTGACAAGACTTACTTTGAAAACAAGGGTTGGGTGTTGCACGACCTTAAGTTTTATTATAATACCACAAAAGCTCCCGAGAAAAGTAAGAGGACACGAATTGAGGAAGGTTAATCACAAATGAGTGTACATCGATTTAGTTCATATATTGTTTGTGTTTTCTTCATTTCTAAAATAATTCATATCTTGGTCGCTATACTTTGTAAGTACAGAAAAGTCATACTTGAAAGACTTCAACGATTGCTACAAATAGATGCGCAACGAATTTTGCGCCATGAAGGAGAAGATTAGGTTCATTGAAAAATCTCAGTGAGCTTATGAATGCCACCTTGCATCAAGCTCCCGATAATGACTCGAACGATCGACTTCAACTGTCGACATTGAAGATATCAATGAATGAAATTTCAAGACTTTATTCAGTTATTCTCCTTTGAAATTATTTTAGAATTTTTTGTTACAAGTAATAGACTTTATCGAATGATTTCTAATTTTGAATTGTAATGAAATTTGAATAATTTCTAGTACTACATTTCTTTTCTATGATACTATATTTTAAAAGGATTTGTTTACCAATAATGTCATAACTAGAAGCATGAAAAAGACATAAACTACACTTGATACCTGAAAACTTACTACTTATGCTTCCTTTTCTTGATCACCACCTTCTTTGAATTCTTCTTCCTACGTGTGATCTTCCCCTTACCTCTAACTCATTTTCTTCAACGAAACCACATTTCCCTTTAACAAAAATCTCCCATCTAGAATCAACAGGATCCTTGATATAGAAAACCTAGTGTGCTTGAGATGCCAATATGAAATGACTGTTCTTCCATCCAACCTGAGTTCTAACAACAAGGGTGAAACCCAAATCCTTGATGCGCTGCCCATTGTTAATATCGACCCACTGACATTTAAACACTGGGACACACATACTAACATAGTTAAGCTCCCAAATTTTAGAAACCATACCAAAGTAGCACTTTAGGCTGTACATAGGATTGTCATCACCTCCACTTCCAACGTGCAATGCTCTGGAGATAAGAGACACTCCACTGTTTTGGGTGACACTCTTATTATCCATTGATTTCGTGGAAAAAATAAACCCATTGATGTCATAGCCTTCATAGGAAAGAACGGTCCCCAATGGTCTACTAACCTACCATTTAACTTTTGTTGGATGTTCTCCGACATCTGCATATTCCCGCAACCACGATGCAAATGTCTTGGCGTGCGATTGGAGGACCTAAGCCTCTTTTAAATAAGGGTGGCCCACTCATATATCATCCATATGAATCTCGATATACGAAACTGCATCCTTGTGGTTGCGCATAACATAAATATGGGCAGCTAATAAATCTTCCGCACTCGGATTGGATAGTTTCCCATGTCTAACCCCTACACCTTCCAACCTTCCTTCATGTCTACCAGTTGGAACACAAACAGATTCAACTTCCTTTTATATAATCAGTGCAAAACTCAATGTCCTCTTCTGTCACGTATCGCTACACAATACTAGCATCTGGCCTCTACCAATTTTTCACAAAGTGCTTGAAGATTTTCATGTACCTCTCGAACAGGTACATCCATCTGAGAAAAACCGGACAACATACCATTATCTCCCGCACCAAATGGATGATCAAGTGGACCATAATGTCAAAAAATGAAGGATGGAAATACATTTCCATATGGCAAAGAACTTGAACAATCATTACTTGCAACTTATCAAACTTTGATACACTAATACTTTTGCGAGAAATGGATTTGAAAAACAAATAGAGCTTTGTAATGCACAATCTTACATGAGAAGGCCATGTAGATCGAATGACAATGACATTCAATTCCTGCATTAGGTTGTGACAATCATGTGACTTTAACCCAACCAAACTCAACTGCTAATGTTGAACTAGTATGCACCAGACAATTTTACACTACTAAGGGTCTCACGAAAAGATTTATTCTCCGACAAAGACATTGAGTAGTAATTAGCAGGGGGAAAATAACAATCATCACCGGTCCTCACTAATCCTAAATTCTTCTGAATACCCAACTCAACCAAAGCTAGCCTAGCCTTCAATCATTCCTCTGTTTTCCCAGGGGTATTTAACAACGTCCTAACCAAAGAACCACAAACATTATTCTCAATGTGCATAACGTCAAGGCAATGTCTAACTTCCAAATGCTCCCAATAAGGTAGGTTGAAAAAATTTAAGCATTT
>JAUOBV010048456.1:0-13939 GCA_032360425.1 Rubia occidens
TAAATATATCATGTGACATATCGTTAGATTTGTCTTAACATCTATTTTCTAAATATTAATTTTTTATGCGATATTATATATACAATTAAAAATATTTACGGTCAAACATGCTCATTGAAGTCCGTGAAAAAACAATTCGGAACTTAATAGTGGAACGGAGGGAGTATACTAGTGTGAAAGATCCTCTCACGGAAGGATTTTCACATAGAGAATATGGTCTCCACAACACCAAACCAAACACAGAAGTATCCTTAGAGCATGTACAGTGGGGGGTTTTAGAGTGAGTTGAATTAAAAATGGAGACCAAATAGGGACAATTTTCCCTACAGTGGAGGCTGAAAGCGGTTGAAATTAATTTACACCGCGGGACCAGTTCCAAAATGAGAACCGGTCCCAAGCCTGACAGAGTCAGGTTTCATGTGGGCACAGGAGCCAGGCTTTGCACGCCTGACATGTTTGACCACCAGGGTGCCACGTGGCGCCCTTAGATTGGTCCACGTGGCACCTTTTATTTATTTATTTAATTTAAAATGTTTTTAAATTAAATAAAAAACAGTTTTAAAATTTCAAAAAATGGGGAAAATTTGTAAAAAATCTGATATTTATTTTTAACAATCTAAATGAATTTTTGGATCTTTTAAAAAATTAAAATTACATTCCTTAAAAAATATATTTATTTCTTTTGTTTAATTATGTTTCATAAAATAAATTTTAAAAATTGAAATTAATTTCAAAAATGAGATTTCAAAAAATAAAATTCAATTTAATAACTATAGGTGTATTGTTAAATTTCACATTTAAATTTATTTTGTTAGGTAAATTTATTTGAATTAATTATTAAATGTAGAATTAATGAGTAGGATAGAAAGAATCAAGTGGGGTCCATGGAGTGGTGTGAGAGTAGTTTTTACCATTGTGGAGAAAAAAATGAAGTGTTTTAGTTGTGGTGTGAATTGCTGAGGTGGAGGAGAGAGATTGATTATTTAATTAACTGAAACGATTTTAGTGGTGTGGGAGTGGTATGACCATTGTACATGTTCTAATGTATATTTTCTCTCTTTTTGTGTAGGTAGAAAGAAGATCAGAATTCTCTCTCTATAGTACTTCTTCTTTTTCATTCTCTTTTATTTCTTGTTTCTTCTCTTATTTTCCTAGATCCATGGAATTTAACTCAATATTTTGCATGGATATGTTTCTTAGGGAGTAGGGATCTAGCTTGGGAAACATATTTGTATTCATGTGTTGATGTTTATTTTGTGAGATTTCTAGATCGACCTATTTCTATGTGTCTTGTGATCATTATGTTGGATTGTTCTTAACATTCTTTTGAATTGCATGATAGTCACACTTTGTTGGTACACAATCGAATCTACTTTCATGTTGGTACACTATTACTACTCCCCAGTTAAGAGAACCTAGATGTGCCTAGGGTGACGATAGTCCAGAACTGGGTGTGTGCATGAAGGTTACCATTGTTAATCATCACAATCGACCATTCATCTAGTTAGCATACCAAAGAGGTCTGAAGGATTTCGGGTAGAGATAGAGTTGGTTGCAAACTAGGATTATCTTGCTGATTCTAGAAGCCATCGATAAGACGGCTATTTACTTTTCCTTTGTAGGCCTAGGGGTAGTTTGTTTGTGGTGTTCCACCCGGTACTTAATCGTACAGGAAAGAATCAGACTTGCGCAATATGCCATAGCTGTTGTTGAACTCCCCTAGTTGCGGAAGCGAGCCTGATGGAAGATTTTATATGCGCACCTTTATGTGACAGATAGGGGAAAGTTTTGACCATTGTCTGCAACACGTGACACAAACACTTGAATATGGTTAAGTTCTTGTATTTGATGAAATCGATGATCAAGATAACATTTACCATGTTACGTAAATATTCCCCCGAGTGTTTGTTTATATAGTTTATTCCATTGATTGCATGCTTGTAGTTGATAGTTAAACCCCCTCTCCCCAAATGGATATTTTCACAACAGTGTTTATTTCTAACGTGTGGTCAGATTGACGACCTGACCGTGGTTGTGCTTAGGTAATTATTAAATTCCTAACATCTCTGCGGAAGACCCCACTACCTGCCACTATCTACCATTTTTTGTAGTATAGTATTACGAACGGGAGCAACACATAGATTTCATCTTTGACCCCTTACCATCCTCCTCTTTTAATTAATGATGCTCGGGAAGGGGAAGGTCACAGACTGACCTGAAGAAGGTCACAGACTGACCTGAAGAAGTCCACATCATCTCTTGTAGGATTTATGGGATGAGCGGAGACACTGTGGGTAACATATAGCTTTCGGTTACAATAGGTGAAAGTGATATAAATTGTACTATCATGTGCGATTTCGTAGTCATGGACGCACTAAGTTCATTTAATGCCATTATCGGTAGCCCTTTGATGAATACAACAAAGACGATATGGTCCCTATACCACTTAGTAATAAAGTTCTTGACTCCAGCAGGAATCACAACAGTAAGTGGAAACCAACAAAAAGATAGGCAATGTATGGTTATTGTGATAAAAGAAGGAAAGAATATGGAACAGAAAAATGGTTAGCCCTGTCTCAGATAGTACCTTGCTCCAGATATTGGATCCTCCAATAGATCTGGGAGAAGAGACTGAAGTTGTCACTTTGGATGATGAAGACACCTCTAAGTGTATCAAAATAGAAAAACATCTTCCAAACCTGGAGAAGAAAATGGTTATACAAATATTGCAAAGTCACAAAGATACATTCGCATGGAGTATACAAAACATGGGAGGAATTGACCCAGGAATTGCTACCCATTCTGTAATTATCAGTGATTTGGTCAAACCAGTCAAGCCAAAGCAATGAAGCTTCGCTAGTGACAGATACAGAGCGATCAAAGGGAAGTAACAACATTTCTTCAGGTTGGTATTCTAAAGGAGGCAATCTACCCAAAGTGGTTAGCAATCCCAGTGATGGTAAAGAAGGCAGACGCGGGGTGGAGAATGTGCATAAACTTCAATGATCTAAATAAAGCATGCCCAAATAACTATTATCCTTTACCTGAAATTAATCAGCTAGTTGAAATGATTTCAGGATACGAAGTCCTAACTTTCTTGGATGAGTATAAGGGATATCATCAAATATTGATAAACCCATAAGGTGTAGAAAAAATGGCCTTCATAACATGCTTCGGAATATTTTTGTATGTGAAGATGGTGTTTGGCCTAAAAAATGCAGGAGCAACATATCAGAGAGTAGTTGACAATAATTTCACAATCAAATAAGAGGGAATGTGGAAGCTTATGTTGACGACATGTGGTTCAAAAGCAAAAGGGTATGCAACTTCGCGCAAAACTTGAAGGAAATATTGGTTACGCTAAGTGTGATTGGCATGAAGCTTAATCACAAGAAATGCATAATCGGAGTAGGTGCAAAAATATTCTTAGGATACAAGGTATCCACCAAGGGGATTGAGGCTAACCCAGAAAAATACAAGCGATACTTGACCTTCCTCAACCACGAACAGTTAAGGAAGTACAAATATTAATGGGATCATATGCATTTCTTAGTAGATTTGTTTCAAAGGCAGTGAGAAACATTTCCCATTCTTTGAAATCCTGAAGAAGGTTAAAAACTTTAATTAGAGTAATGAAAGTCAGAAAGCATACGAGTCCTTGAAGGAGAAGCTTTAGGTATTACCAACACTAAAATCACCAATCCCTAAAGAAACCCTATATTTGTACCTGGCGGTTTCAACAAACACAGTTTGCTCATCTTTGGTGCGTAAAGAAGGCCAAAAACAAGTGCCGGTGTATTACATTAGCAAAATACTACTAATTGCAGAGGGGGCGTACTTTCCAGGTAAAAACTTTAACTTTGGTATATTCAGCAAGGAAACTGCGAACTTATATCCAGAGTCATGAGATTGTCTTCTATACTGATTACCCAATAAAGAGTATCCTAAGTATACTGATTTCCCACAGGGTTTTCCCACAAGGTTTTTCCAGTAAGGTTTTTAATGAGGTAGTGTGCTCCAATGGAAAATGTTCTTATTTTACCTTCGAAGGGGGATATGAGACATTATTCCAAAATGGAAGCTCAGAAGTAATTGGATCATTCTATGAAGAATTTGGGCTCAATTGGGCTCACATGAAGAAGTTTAAATTAAAGAATAGAAACCCCGATATGAAGATCAAGTATATTATTCAAATAATATTTTCCTTTTCTTAATTAAATTTGTAATTAGGGTTATTGTAGATTTACCTTTTGTAGGAATTCATTCTCATATTGATATTTTTTTTCATTATTTGTGTTATTTGTGTTATTTTTCGGAATTCATTCTCATATTAATACCCAATATGATCATATAAATTATTAGTTAATGTGAATTTAGCTGTTGCCGGAATTCATACTCATATTAATATTTGTGTTCATTTGCATTCTTATTTTAATTTAATTATTTCTTAGTTATTATGTTACATTTTTATCAAGTTAAGGCGTGGTAGCTAACCAAAAATTGAATATTTAGAAATAAGAACTTATTTTCACTGTTCTCTATGAGATAGACCTTGCTTACTCTATACTTGAATTTAAATCTGATGAGTTAGCAGGGTTACTTGGTAGAAAAACAACCAATCAAATTGGTCCCACACCTCGTAAAAAAAACATCAACAACTTCGCACGTGACCGGAAAATCACCGGTCCAGCAACACAAGCGGAGGATCATCCTTCCTTTTCACCTTCCCTCCCCCAAACCCAAAAAATATACACACAATAACACTTCCCTATTTAGAACAACAAGCAATATACAAAAATATATATCCTTAGCGGCTACCAATTTACCATTATTCCATCCAAAATCACTAGTATGAAGATCTTAATACAACACCTATGCCACTCCGCATTATTAACATAATTATTTACCAATAGAGTTTAACCGTATATAATATTAACTCTTAATGCTAAATAAAAATCATACAACATTCATCATTACTAGTACACAAATTCATGAAAACAATCCAATGTATTTCCATTAAAATAATTGTCATTCAAATAAAACTTTATTACAAAATAATAATACACACTTGATAAAGCAAAGTTATTACATCTCCAAGCTAAATGCTCAGCCAACGCATCAACCAATGCGGTCTATGGATGTGCTAGCCATTCTACAACCACATCGATGAGGAAGCTCGAGTACTGAAGCCTCCCCTCATTATCCTGTCTTATAAGATCTTCTCCAACATCTAACATGTGTGTAGATATAACTCAATGTGTGTGTCCCCAATGACCTCCCTTCACCTCACATGCTTCACGTAGTAGGACTTACGGTTAATAATGAGCCCACATTCTGAAAGTCCTAGTTGTATACTCAATAAATATACAGAGTATGTATAAGTTTCTAAGCTTTACTGCAGTTCCTGAACCTGTTGCTCCAAATTGTGAAAACGACTTATCAACAAGTCATTAGATCCTCTGGATCTCATGGACAGAGTATTAACAATCTTCTTGCGGAGATTCACAATTACTCATGTCGGGCTTTGAGCGACGACTGAGGAGTACAACATTGTTCTTCTAGTTGAGAACAATGGACTTCCGGACATTCTATTATCCTCTCCATATCCTCTTACTATGCCAATAACTGAATGCTATACTCACGCAAATCATAACAACAGCTTTTCAATTTTTTGGACATCGCTCCCAAATCATGTTCTTCGACGTGATGTTTTTTCATCCGATAAAAAAAGCTTATATGTGTGATCATCATGCTTAGAAATAATAGCCGTCTTCTGGTCAAATTCGTGAGTATTTTCCACCAAAAGTCTCCGTCATTGTTTTTACTACCACATAATATTCATTAATTTCATTTTCAACTTGCAAATCATAACATTTTGTTCCAAGAGACTTGTATCATACTCTTCCATCTCAATTATGATTTCCTCCAACTTCGTCCTCTATTATACTTCAATATCAATAAAATTGATTATCAAATCACTTATTCGATAACCTAGCCCCATCACACACTCATCTGGTTTAGATGGAATATTCAAAGTTTGAAGATAGGCGTTTACTGCTTGCAAAACTAAGATACTCACTTTCACCCTCAAAAGGGACAAGTGGTGAGGCACCATACTTATCTTCATCAGAAAAGAGGATTTTTTTCATTGGAAAATTCTCGAGTTTACAAAAACTGAGGATTACAACTTAAACTATCCTATCTTATTATAGACTTAAGCATCGGCTGGATAGCTAATGGAACCACTTAAGAAAAGGCTCATGGATTCAAGAATCTGGTAGTGTATTCATATTCACAAGTATTTTTTGGCATGGATTTCTCCTCCTTCTCCTTAGTTTCTTTGGTGTTGTGCTCATTAATGGAGACTCATTTGGCTGAAAAACATCCTTCCTTGGCTCTAAACTTCTCAGTCATAAAGCTGATGGAAGGGACACAAGTAATTAGAGATTGAAATGTTAGTATATTCTCCTACTGCATAGTCTTACCAAAGTTGCACCACCTGATTGGAGATAATATCTTCCGCAACATCAGTAGAAAGCTTCGACTGAATACATGTGGGACATCTCTGAAGCCCTTTCTTCCCTATAAACAATTGGTAGCAAAACCATGGACATTCCCTAGACATTTCTAGGAAAAGTTGGTGGGAGCATACTACAAAGCTTGCCCATCTTGCCACAACTGGAAAACCAGTATGACGAGAGGCCTAAAGGTTTTGTCCCCATCTTTTGCATTCTGACTGTTCACGTTCACTAAAAAATAAAATGGCTAGAAAATTCAATAATAGAAAAGAATGACGGACAAAAAGTATAAAGAATCTGATACGATTATACCTAACCAAGTGATAAAAATTTGATCGGTAAATAAAGAGCTCTCCGATGATAATACAAGAGACCAGGGGGATGAAATTCATTTATCCTAATGATAACTTCACTCTCCGCACAGTAAGAACTCTATTTTTCATCAAGAAAATTGTTGGAGAACAAGAAGAAACCTGGGGCCTTCCAAGGAAGGGAAAGTGCAAAAAAAATGAGAAAAATAAAATATGACTAAGAGCTCTAGGTGTGAGAAGGGACAAGAATGAAGAAGTTGAAGGGAGTGAACTCCACAGTTCAGGCTTTTATAGCTGCCAATGAAGATTAAAGGATATCTTGAAAAGCGGAGTAGTTAATATCAGTTTTGAAAATATACAAAAAGACCACCATTAATCCCCAAATTTTGGCTTGCCCACGATGATTGATGCACCATGCCTTAATTAGAGCATTTAAGTGAGTTTATAACAGTATTAAATGGATAATGACAAATAAAATAAAGGGTCTCTTGCCTAACCTACAGACACAGATACATGTGAGAACCAAAAGTCTTCATCAAAGCACGACTTTCGATTCTCTCGGGGGCAATTGATAAGGGTTGAACCGAATCTTCATCGAATCTCCCCCTTTAGTCTGAAGGTCATGTAATTATTTCTTATTGGGCCGAAGCCCAACACGAAATGGAAGAATTCCAATTATTATTCTACATACAGAATATAATCTTTTTCCAAGTACAATTATGGTATTTTGAATATGCAGTAGTTATACTATGATAAGACACCTCTTCCTAAATGGAATGTGCATATTTATCTCGACCTGGTTGGATAACTCTAAGGTAAGCTTACATTCTATTAATTTAATTCTCAATACTCAGATCAAATGCTATTGTTTGAATTTGGAATCAAAGCTTCTTCCCTCAACCATCCTCAGACCACCCATTGGGAGTTTGTTTTATAAGTTTAGCGCGTTGAACTAAGGTTTGACTATCATATCATGATTCAACACACATCATGTTTAATTAGAAAATTCTAGTATTTTAGTTAAGAAACACAGTGATTGTTTTGTAACTTAAAAAATGACCGTTATTTGGGAGAGCTTCTAAATGGACTTATCTTTTGTTTTTTTATTAAAAAGCTTGGGGTTATGTAGTTATTATGCCATACTAGTAGGGTTTGCAATTGGGTCGGGTGGCCCGTGAATGGCACGACCCAACTTGAAATTTGACCTGTACCGAATTATCCCGCTTGTGGCCTGAGCACGGCTCAGACTTGAACTACTGGGCCACTTGATGGGCCTTGGTTGTCAGTTGGGTAGATTTCCGTGCTTGAGCACAGCACGACCTGATCCCATTGGACCTGACCGAATGGCCCGTTTGAGCATAATGGGAGCTTAATGGGTTTAATAAAAATTTGGGGTTTGTGGGAATTGAACTCAAGGCCCTCAAGTCTTTAGTCAATTACCTTAAGCACAAATTCAATACACCTCATTGTTATTTTGCTTAATTTATTTAAGAATATAATAACATTAGATTAATAATATTTTTAAAATAACTTCCAAATAAAAATGAATCGAATACGCCATTCATCAATATCTTATTTTCATTAAATATTTCATTTTTTAATAAAATTGAATTAATTGTAAGGTGAATTTTTTATTAAAATAGTAACCTAAAATTGACATACAATTATATTTCGTGGGGGGTGTTTGAATGATGTCTTTCCCTTTTCATTAAGAACATATGTTGCCGAGAAATGACTTACATCAGGCATTGCCCGAAGCTTACATCAAAAAGAGGTTTCATAAAGACGCTAAACATCAAATTACCTATTCGAAGACTTTATGTCTAACAAATAGTAAGGGCTACATAGTAAGCTGAAAGGTCAAATACTGACGACACTTACGACTAGTTTGACTCGAATTATCCGGCTACTGACCAACTCCTACTAGAAGCCTATAAAAGTAAATTCCCGTTGATAGATTTTATAAAATGATATACAGTGTATAAAGTACAATACATATACATGGTTGAGTTATTCTGGAACTCTTATCCTAGAATATTTACTAGAATCACCTAATATAGTCCTCAGGTTGACTTATTCTAACACCCCCCTTCAAGCAAAACATCGGATGCGTAGAGGTGCAAAGCTTGGATCTGAAGAAATCAAAGAGCAAATGAGAGAGACCCTTTGTGAATATGTCCGCAATCTAAAGGGAACATAAGCGATATACAGTTTTCCAGTCGCAACCGGCTCCCGAAAAAGTGGTAGTCGATGTTGACGAGCTTCACCTTCTTGTGAGCCACTGGATTCCAAGCCAAAAATATCGCACTTATGCTGTCGCATAATAGAAGTGGAGAGCTATAGAGCAAGACATGAATATCTCGTAGAAGATGAGTCAGCCAAGCAACCTCAGAAACCGTGTTAACGGGAGCTCGATACTCAGACCCGGTGTTGGAGCGAGAGACAGTGGGATGGTTATTGGCACTCCAGGAAACATGATTGCCACCAAGAAAGATGGCATAGCCATATATGGATATCGAGTCTCAAGATACCAAACCCAATTAGCATAAGAATAGCCCAATACCTTGAAAGAGCTGGCAGAGCGGGACGTGAGGCCAAAGTGTAGCATACCCAAGCATAACAAAGAATCCGAGTGACTACTGCAAAATGATCATCCCGATGGTCCTAAAGATACTGCCTGACAGAATTAACAACCAAGGCTAAGTCTGTACGAGTAATAGTCAGATAATGAAGAACCCCAACCAGTGATCTGGAAAGCGTCGGGTTCTTAAACAGAGGACTAGTGTTGTCGTGAAGTTGAGAGCTAGGAAGAAATAGACTGGAGCTGAATCATACATCCCGACACGAGTGAGAATATCACGGGAATACTTAACTTAACCAAGAAGAAGACCCGAGTCAGTATGTGAAACTTCTAGGCTGAGAAAGTAATGAAGGGAAGTCAATTCCCTAATGGAAAACTCCTGATGAGTGCGATAAATGAACTATCAAAGAAGAGCTGAGTCGTTTCCGGTGAGAATGATGTCCACATAAACGAGTAAATACAGCAACAAGGATCCTCGAGACAGAAAAAAAGGAAGTGTCAGCGGAGCTACATCACAAACCAAGCTGAAGCAAATAGGTGCTAAACCGGTGGAACCATGCCCGGGGAGCTTGTTTCAGACCATAAATAGCCTTTAGCAGGCGACATACATAGTCAGGATGAAATGGGTCCTTGTAGCCGACTGCTTGAACCATATAAACTGGAGAATCAAACACGCCATTGAGAAAGGTGTTCTTGACATCCAACTGATAAAAAGGCCAATATCGCATAGTGGCTATAACAAGAATGACTTGAATAGTAGAAGCTTTGACCACGGGGCTAAAAGTATGGTTAAAGTCAAAACTCGGAATATGAGAAAACCCTTGAGCCACTAGACATGCCTTATGGCGATCTACTATGCCATCAGGATGATTTTCGACATATAGACCCATTTGGGGCCAACAATGCTGACATCCGACATGCGCGGAACTAAATCCTAAGATGTTGGCCACGAAGGGCTACAATCTCATCATCCATAGCCGAGACCCAAGATAGATCTTGGAGTGTAGAACGATAGTTCGTAGGTTCCTTCTGGGTGATAAGGGTAGCGAGAAAACCATGAACGACAATATCTGAATAATTACGCCACTGGATAACACCAGATATAGACCAAGTAGCCATCCGATGGGGCGCAACCGCACAACCGAGGAAGGTAATGCGCATGTGCAGATTTGGCAGCAGGGGTCGATGGCCCTGGTGGACTGGCCGACGGCGAGACAAGCAGAGCGAGGTGGTTCAGCCCAATCGCTGATTAGTCCAAGTCCAAGTCTAAACCTTAAAACCAAAACCCTAAGGCTCTGATGCCATATGAAGACTTACAAAGGCAAAGGCTCAAGTCTACACATGGATTTATCTTGGAATCATATTAATAAGTGATACTTAGTTTAAACTTACGGATTTATTTCAAATGATTACTATTCTAACCATAACTAGACCAATGTTAAAATGGCCCAAAACATGCTTGAACACCTTCCTGACTTAAGCGGCTTTGATGAAACCGTATAATGATGAAACCCTATCAGAGTTTTAGTATAAGTAATACCTAAATAATATTTCGTCCAAACTATGTAAATTAATCAGCCTTAATGCCTTGCTTATGCAGGAGCTAGGGTATTCCTAGATAGTACAAGTTTATTAGCCTATCGTTGAGTTTACAAAATTAATGGAAAATATAGAAGAATACCTGAGTGCCCAATGCAAGGGGCTACTGGGAGTACTGAGTTTTATTGATGTTGAAGAATTTACAATGCTTGATGGAATTGAGTTCCAAGTTTTCCAAGGCTTGTCTACACTAATGGTTTAGCTCTCCCCTTTATAAGAGAAAAGTCAGCTACTACAATTATTAAAGCGGACAAAGTGTTTTTACAAATTATTACACGAGAACAAAAAACTTTACAAAAGTTACTTTATAAAAGTGGCTTTATTAAAGCTGCCTCCGCTCACTTTGAAGTGGGGTCTTCTCTCCACCCATTCTGAATTATTGGAATGAGGTCTTCTCTACTCCATTATTGATAGTAATGGAGCCTTCTTCCTACCCATGATATGAAGTGGAGTCTTCTGTCCTCCACTCACCCTTGATTGACAGAGTGAGTCTTCTTTTGCCGGAGTTGATTATTCTGGCATCTTTTGTTTTCCTCGGGAAATTTCCTCTTTGGTTTTTGCTAGCAATACTGCTCTTATCAGGCTGTCAAACAGGTCTTCTGTTGATGTCTCTTCTTCGAGAGGCTGGGATTCACCGGCCTATCCATATGGATTATCATCTTGGGATTCCTTCATTGATGTGGTGAATGGCTCGGAGTATGGCCTCTTGTCCACCTTGTTCTTAAATGTTTTTATGAAATCAACTTTAACCTTACCAAGGTAGGCTGTCATCAAAACTTCCTCTGTAATTTGAGGATTTTTCATTTTCAGAGTTTTTTTCCAAATCAGAAAAGAATGAAGGAGTATTATCCTCTGGTCTGTAATAAACAGATTTTAGGGACTGGATTAAAGAAGTAATTTCTTCTTCTAATAAGGAACCACACTTCCTTACCCCTGGAAACTCTCTGTATGGTTCAAGGAGCTTAGTCCAAAACATGGAAAGGATTTTCCTTTTTAAAAAGAGAATGCCCCGGGAGTTTTTCCCTGCTTTTGGAATCAATTTCCATATCCATGGAATTCATGTCTGCGTGAAGAAAAACAGTGAAGCTGATCCCTCGATATAATCAGAAGGATTGTTGGGAGTAACACATGGTGCCACTTGAACTCATTCTTTGTAAAAACCCATGTAAGGGTCTGGTAGAATATGAATATTAGATCCTATAATATTCCATAATGGGAATATCCATCCTAGAAGGTTCTGGCCATTTTGGCTATTTTTGAAAAAAATTGGATTGAATTTAATCATCCAAGTGTGAGCATATCTTTTGATTTCATACTAAAGGACATTAGTGAATGCATAAATAGAATCGAAATAATTGAAAGTCATTTCGGTGTATGTCCTAGGAATTATAAATTCCTTGGATCTGAATGGACAGATACCCTACTCATGAGGAGATATTATCTTCCTTATATAGAACTTTGAGAAATTCTTTTCCACTCCTGGTCTGTTTTCCGGGAAGGAAGTGATGTCAGCAGTTCCTGTTGTTGTGAGGATATATTCATAATACATCTTGCTTTTCCCCTCTCTGAAAGGTAGCGGAAATTTTCTGCATACCTGTTCATCGGGAGCCATAGATCATTCAAATAATTTTTTATCTTCATGAGATAAATGAAGTATTACCTCCTCATGAGATCGGACCAAATATTGGTGTCTGTCATCTTCCAAATTTGGAGTCTTTGGGCATATGAACTCGGTTGTTGTTCGTTTGATGAACCTGCCTCATTGAGTATTACTCTTGGAATTTTAGGAGTTTGTGGAGTATTACTCCCTCCTCAGCCTCGGCCTTGGCCGGAGCCTCAGCCTTTTCTTCTACCCCTTTCCTCTACCCCCTATGAGGAGTAGGTGTAGTCCATGCAGGACGCATGAGTTTATACCTGCAAATATTCACGGGTTAGAAAATATGGCAATGAATTTTCTTTTCCCTTAAGATATTGAATGTCGAAATTAAATGGGGCCAGGTGGGCCTGCCATCTTGCAAACTTTTGTTTGGAGACGTCATGTTTAAAGTCCTTTTGAAACATGAACGTAGCTGCATTGCAGTATGTTCTTATTAAGAATTTTGTATTGTAAATATCATCCTGGAATTTCAGGATACACTTAACTATAGCAAGAATTTCTTTAGCTATAGTAGCGTAATTCTTCTGATTATTAGTCCATTTGCTAGAATAGTATCTGACTAAATACTCCTGCTTAGTATGGGGATTTATCTGTTTGAGAATTCCCCCATAACCAATGTCAGAAGCATCTGTTTCAATAATTTCCCCCCGATTTGGGTTTGCAAGCATAAAGCATGGCAAAGCTTGAACATTTTTCTTAATTTTTTGAACTGCCTTGGTATGAATTTCAGACTATGGTGTGACAGATTTTTCCAGTCTGTCATATAAGACAACTGCATCCAAAGATAGATTTTATAATAAGCTGAAATATATTTTAGGCTTCCTAAATTTTTTTGTAATTGATTTTTATCAAGAATTTCATCAGGAAATTTTGATGCAAATCTATACTCCTCAAGATGAGAGTAATTTTTCCTTATTCAATGATATGACCCAATTTTTTATTATTTTTGTTTGGTAAATATTCATCTTTGACTTGGACATAACCAAACCACTTGTAGTTATCAATTTCTTAAAAATTTCAAGATGCCTTATATGCTCTTGAATGTTTTTTGAGAATATTAAAATATCATCAATATAGACAATTATAAAATCACTATAAAGATTAAATATGTCATTCATTATATGCTGAAATTCCGAAGGGGTATTTTTTAGTTCAAAAGGCATTACGTTCCATTCATAATGGCTAAATGGTACTGTAAAAGAAGTTTTGTACCTATCATATTTATTAATCAGAATTTCCAATACCCTAATTTTAAATCAAATTTGGAAAATAT
>JAUOBV010048663.1:0-13935 GCA_032360425.1 Rubia occidens
ACCGTGGGGTGAAACCACCTTTTGTGTAAGACCCACTCTATGCTACCTTACATATATTGTTATTTACCTTCATTTGTCATACTTGGTAAAGAATTTTTAAAAAGAAAATTAGGATCTTAAATTTTTAAGCCTTAAATATTATTGTCTTTGGTAAAGGTATTTAATTATTGATATAAATCTCCTTGCGAAGACTCTGAATTGCGGAATATCGGATTTTTGTCTACACTAGGGATTTCTTAAAACCTAGTATAAATGCACGAAATTCAAGCATCTAGCCCGCAAGGTACACTCAATTCTGATCTGCTCTCTAAATAGCCCGCATGTTTAGATTACAAGGTTCTTTGTCCACTAACTAGCCCGCATGAGTAGTTCACAAAGGGTATTGATATTAAATTAACCCGTAGGATTAAGCAACAATGAGCATGCTCGCAAGCAATGAGTATAACTCAAAATTCTAAATATTTGATTGATAAAAGATGGTTAAATTCTCAACCATATCCCTCTTTATATAGTGATAATTTTGGCTATACAAACCCTAAATACAATATCTATGCTAAGATGCTAAAACAATATCTAACTAGAATACCAAATCTATACCCTAATTCGGTCGTGTCTAGTAGAATTAGACTAGAAAATATTTCCTTATCTAATCTTACCAAATCTAATTCTAATCAGAATAAAAGACAATTTTTGAAAACCCTAATGGACTGATTTTCAAAAATATTAACTCTTCAAAAGGCCACATGGCCGAGTTATTGGACTGAAATAAAATAATGTTACAATGATCACACCCTCATTGAAAAACCCAGTGAGAAAAAGAGTATAGTGTTCTTCACGATATTTTCAATTAATTTCCAAGCTTGAATAATTAATCCAAGCCCTAGCGGACCCATTCTTGATTTCTTCATCATGAAGGTGATCCATCAAAGCATTTAATGCCACATCTCTAAGCTTCATTCTTGACCTTGTCATCGGTCCGGTCATGTCACTTAGAAGATCCCGAACATAACCCTTGAATGTTTGATCTAGACGTGAAAGTTTTTGCCATCGAAATTGAATCATCTTCAAAGGAGAATGGAGATAAATTATCAACATTGAAGGTATTACTAACACAATAATCTCCGGGTAGATCAATGTTGTAAGCGTTGTCGTTCAAACATTCTAACACTTGAACATGACTATCACCATGCAGACTTATCTTAGATTTTCGGGAAGACAGAAACCTCTCTTTCCGCAAATGCAACCAAACCCAATCGCCCTCCTTGAAGTGAACAAATTGGAAGCTAGGGTTTACCCGTACATCATTCTGAGCATTTGTCCTTTCAATCTTCAATCGCACCTTCTCATGTAATCGCTTAAAAAAACAACCTTCTTTTCTCCATCTATATTGCGCAACTGTTTAAAATTGGAATGAAGTAAATCAAGAGGTTTAGTAGGTAGAAAACCATAGACAATTTCAAAAGGAGGTAAAGAAGTTGTAGAATGAACAGTGCGATTATAAGCAAACTCTGCTATTGGAATGCACGCTTCCCAATTCTTCAAATTATTTTAGACCAAGGCACGTAGAAGTTCCCCTAAAGCAAAGTTTGTGACCTCTATTTGACCATCAGTTTGTAGATGACTTGTCGTAGAAAACAGCAGTTTTGTCCCTAACTTACGCCACAAGGTATTCCAAAAATAGGAAAAATAATTGACATCCCGATCATATAGAATTGACGCATGAATGCCATGTAAATGAAGTACTTCCTTGAAAAATAAATATGCGACATGTTTTGCATCATCTGTCTTCCTACAAGGAATAAAATGCGCCATCTTCGAAAATCGATCGACAACCACAAAGATAGAATCATTACCTGCTTAGGATCTTGGTAATCCGAGAACAAAAACCATGGAAATATCAACCCAGGGATGTGTAGGAACAAGTAAAGGAGTATATAGTCCATGCGTCTTAGTCTTAGACTTAGCCTTCAAGCAATCAATACAATTCCTACAAATCCTATCAACTGAAATAGGCATTTTCGGCCAATAGAAGTGCCCCCGTAACAAATTACAGGTTTTTAATGCACCAAAATGTCCCATTAAACCAATTGAATGAGCTTATCTAACAAGTCATTCTTGCATAGAACATTGAGGAACACATAACCTATTATTCATGAATAAAAATCTATGTTGCCGAAAATACTTTTCATAGGAACCATGTTCGCATGCAGCATAAATAGATGAAAAATCAGGGTTAGTAGCATATAATTCTCGCACGAATGAAAACCCTAACATAATGCATTCCAATCGTGTAAGTAAAACATGTCTATGACTCAAAGAATCAGAAACAAGATTTTCTTTACCCTTCTTGTATCCCAACACATAAGGAAAAGATTCAATAAAACTGGACCATTTAGCATGACGCTTATTCAACTTCATCTGACTCTTTAAATGTTTCAACGATTCATGATCACTATGAATAATTAATTATTTATGCAATAAATCATGTTTCCAAGTCTCTAATGCACTCACAATTGTATAGAATTCTTTATCATAAATAGGATAATTCATAGCACCGTCCTTAAGCTTTTCACTAAAGTAAGCAATAGGTCGATTCTCTTGCATCAAAACAACACCAATACCAACACCAGAAGCATCACAGTCAATCTCAAAAGTACCATTAAAATCAAGTAAAGTAAGCACAGGAGCATTACATAATCAGACTTTCAATTCATTAAATACATTCTCTTGAGCATCACCGCAAACAAATTTCACATCCTTTTAAACTAGATCATTTAAAGGTGCAGTAATTGATGAAAAATCATGCAAAACCCTTCTATAAAAACTAGCTAAACCATGAAAAGAATGCACATGATTGTCATTGGTAGATCTCGGCCAAGATTGAATAACCTCAATTTTGGTTTCGTCAACTTTTATACCCTCCTAAGAGACCACAAAACCGAGAAACGCCACTTTTGAAGCACAAAAGGTGCACTTCTTGATGTTCACATAAGAATTATACTCACGGAGTGCAATCAAAACTGATTTAACATGCTTAATATGCTCATCAGTCGACTTAGAATAGATTAAAATATCATCAAATTAAACCACAATGAATCGACCAATAAACTTTCTCAAGACATGATTCATCAACCGCATAAAAGTACTACGTGCATTAGTCAATTCGAAAGGCATAACAACTGATTCATATAACCCGAATTTAGTTTTAAATGCATTTTTCCATTCATCACCCTCCCTAATTTGAATATGATTATAACCCTAAGTTAAATCAATTTTATTATAAATCACAAATCCATGCAAATCATCAAGCATATCATCTAACCTAGGGATAGGATGGCGATACTTAATAGTGATCTTGTTAATAGCACGACAATCAATACACATTCACCAAGTTCTATCTTTCTTAGGAACTAAAATGACAGGCATAGCACAAGGACTTAAAGATTCACGCACATAATCTTTTTGAAGTAAATTGTCAACTTGTCGTTGTAGTTCCTTTGTCTCCTCAGAGTTTGCTTTGTAAGCTGGTTGGTTAGGTATAATCGAACCCAGAATCAAGTCAATCTGATGCTCAATATCTCGCAAAGGGGGTAACACGTGCAGCAATGCTTCCGGAAAGACATTCTTAAATTCCTACAATAACTCAGCAAACCATTGAGGTACATGTATAGGTATGTATTCATTGGCGAAATAACTCTCTTTAAAATGTAGAATTAAGACACGCAAATGATTAGAAAAATCACGATTCATGTCCCTAATAGATGCATAAAATGATTTTCCAGTTTCAAGTTGCAATTCACGTTTCATCATAAAAATTGAGGTCAATGGATTAAGATGTGAAGATAAAATCTTTCGCTACTTTTTAAAATTCCTCGAAAACTTGCATGCCTTGTCAGTATCAGCCTTCCCTGGGCTATTGTCAAAATTACCAGGTTTTGGCTCCTTGTAATCACCTTTTGGCCGGGATTTTCTAAACCCTTAGTAGGGTTTTGATCGGCCCCTTCATACTCAGTCGCAAACTTTTCTTTGTCAATTTTCATGCGCCTTTGAGCCTCAATCACTTCCACTAGTGACAATGGACCTTTTTTATCCTTAATCACAGTAATCTTGTTAGTGTAACCAACATGCATAGATTTAAGATCAAATTTCCAAGGTCTCCCTAACAAGATATGACTAGCTTCCACAGGTATAACATCACATAAGATAGAATCATAATATTTTCCAATATTAAAGTTCACAATGCATTGTTTATTAACCTTAATCTCACCACTACCATTTAACCAAATAAGTTTATAAGATGATGGATGAGTAGTAACAGGAAAAGACAGTGATTTAACAACAAGATTGGAAACAGTATTAGCAGAAGATCCTTCATCAATAATCAGTAAAAAATTCTTGTCTTTCACAAGGCAACGAGTATGAAAAATATTAATCCTTTGTACCTGAGTATTGGCCACTTGTGAGTTTAAAGCTCTCAATGTTACAAAGTTAGCATGATTTTCTGGTCCTTGTTCACCTTGATCATTTATGATTATATTTTCATCTACCTGTGCTTCTCCACTCTCGTAAAGAGGTGGCATATCAGCATATTCATCTTCTTCATCACCTTCCTCAATGGTGCTAACAATTAAGCATGGGGATAGTTACTACGAACATGTCCTCTTTCTTTACATTGGAATAAGTATGAGTGTTAACCGAAATCGAATTTGATGAAGAGACAGGGGGATTTACCTGAAATCCTAGAAAACTGTTGGTTTGAAGCTTGTGTTACCTTCCTCCTATCAGTGGAGTTATAAGTCAGATTTTAGTAGGTTTAACCGACCCACGGCCGCCCATTGGTGCACTCCTAACTCGGCCAGAATTAGGATTTTCTGAGTTAAACCCTTAGCATTGACTGGGAAAACCAATTTTTTTCTTCTTTGGCCACATACTGCTCTCAACCAACCCTTCTTTCATAAATAAATAGTCCATGGATATGTGATGTTGAAGCTTGACTGGCTTTTGAATGTTCTCACACAGTCCTTCAATGAATTATTTTTTGATGAATGCTTTATCTTCTTTCATACCGACTCTTTTCATGGTCAACTCGAGATCTTGCCAATATTCATCAACGGTACAATTTCCTTGCTTCATGTTGGCCAAATAAAAATGTTGTTCCATCAGATAAGAAGGGGAAACATGATAATCGTGAAGCTAAGTCTTCAATCTCTCCCAAGTGGAGATAGGTCTCTTCCCGGCAAGTTGTTTCTTTTCTTTCACATTTTTCCATGATTCAGCCACAAAATGAGTGAAGGAATATTATGCCACTTTAACTTTTTTTTTCTTTCTCCCGATAGTTGTTGAGATCAAACAAACTCTCAATATATCGCTCCCAATCAAGATACTTCATCGGATTGTGTTGACCATCAAATTGAACGATATCATACTTTAATCCCTTGATATCTTGAGCTTGACCCTGAGCTTGATCTAGCTCATGTCCTTCTTAGGGAATCATGATGTCTGTCATGACGATGCCTCCTTGAAGATCCTCGGTGTGATCTTCTCTCCGATTCATTTGAATCTTCATTGGATCTACTAACCCTAAAATTTGTGCACAAATCCCTGAGAATCTTCCCTTCTGGCTGTGATCCATGGTGTAGGTGGTGCTAAGCTGTCAATTTTTCTTTCCAATCTTTGCACCTCACTCATAAGTGCATTTAATGTGATAGCAAAGTGATCGGGATCAACTTGTTCATTGGGTTTGATACGATGTCGCTCCCAACTATCTGGTGCCTCATCTCGTGTCTGTTCACCATGCCTACTATTGGGCTTTTTGTGTATGGCACATTGCTAGGATCGCTCAAAAATGCTAGACAAAAGGATTATCGTCTGCCATCTCCACTAAATTGCAAGAAAATAAATGATCAGTAATAAAAATCACCCCCTTCCCTATATTTGGTAAGGTCACTCATCAATTTTATAACACTCACAACTCACAAGGCGGAGGCTAATATGAGGGCAATCGATCAATTCACCGCAAATTCAAAGCAATATAGGAGTAAAATACGGCAGATATTATCACAAAATTTAAAAATATATAAACTAAAAATTGAGCTCTAGGTTCTACAATTCAAAAAAAATCAAAGAATAAGGAAAAAAACTCAATTTTAATGGCATGAATCAGAGCTGTAATGAAGAAGTTATGATCAAAATAAGAATGCTTTATAAGTTCCAAGAATTTAAGAAACGTTTCCGCAATCAAATGGGGTTAGGATTTTAACTCCGAATCCTTCATTGAAACAAAAATAAGTGGTTTATTTTCTGCCCAAGAAAAATTCTCAGATCAAAATTCATGTCCAATTCAGCTAATTTCCCCCTTTTTCGATTCCGACTAGGATTTTGCTTTCTTTTCCTTTTTCAAATCGGATTTTCTTTTTCTTTTCTTTATTTTTAAGCTATAAATTCGACTCTTTCCATAAATAAATCACAAAAAATCACATTCTTATTCCCCAAAAAATTTACAAAACAGCCCCCAAACTTTTGAAACTTGCAAATCTGCCATAAATTTCCAATTTCAAAACCCTAAATTCCTATTTTAAAATCCCAAAATTTGCTACCCTTTGTTTTTAATTTTCAAAATTTTTAAAACAAAGGTCACTTGTATAAAGCTTGGAAAAAGAAATCTGCGACAACTTCCTCTCGATTCAAATGAATTTCGAGGAATCCAAGATCGTAAGGATCAAGAATATGGCACTATATCTAGAAAATATACAAAAGACTTTTTTTCAAGAATCAAAGAACAATTCAAGATCACGGAATCAAAGAACGATAAAGAAAACAAATAAGATTATGAGCATGCAATAGTTCTTCTGAAGAATGGACGAAAAATATCGCAAGCACATAAACTGTATAAGCTACCTAAAAACTATGAAACTGACTGGGAGGTGAAGGCGAATAATACTTGTTAATTCCCAGACCCTTCGAAGCCCTCCTTACTCGATTGATGAAGGTGAAGGCAGAGAGTAATACCAAAGTATTCAAACTCTTGAACCCTTTGACGTCCTTCGACTCCATATTTAATCCTCCTGCTAAGAAAGATCAAACAAAAATAGTTAAAATATGACATGAAAGAGTTTATAAATCTAACACAAAAAAATGAAAATAAAATCTAGCAGGACTTGAAAACCCTGAAGTTTTTCGGCCATAAGGATCTTTTGTTTTGCTATGATACCAAATGATATAAATCTCCTTGCGAAGAATGTGGATCAGGGAATTTTAGATCTTTGACAACAATAGAAATTTCTCAAACCCAACAGGTGCCGCACAAAATTAAAACTCAAGCCTTCAGGGTAATCTAATTTCACTTGCTCACTGACTAGCCCGTAGGATTAGTTCACAAGGTTATTGATACTTAATTAACCATCAACATTAAGCAATAATGAAGACACTCGCAAGCAAATGAGTATAACTAAAAAAAATTGAATATTTGATTGATAAAAAGATAATCAAAATATCTACCATCCCCTTCCTTTTATAGGGTGGATTTCAGCTACAAAACCCTAAACACAATCGGTAACTGGATCAACTTATGGCAGCTTTAAGAAGTTAAAACCATATCTAACTAAAATACCAATTTTAAACCCTAGCATGGCTGATTTCATCAAGAAGAAGTAATGAATAATATTATCTAATCTAATCTTACCAAATATAATTCTAATCAGAATAAAATTCTATATTTTCGAAAAACTCTAATAGACTAGGTTGAAAATATTAACTCTTCAAAAGCCCACATGGCCGAGTTATTGGATTGAAATAAAATAATGTTACAATATTTTACAATGATCACACTTCCTCATTAAAAAACCCAGTGGAAAAAAGTGTACAGTGTTCTTCACTACGTCTTCAGTTAATCGACAAGCTTGAATAATTAATCCAAGCCCTAACCAACTTATTCTTGAATTATTCATCAAAAAGTTGATCCATCAAAGCATTCAATGTCACATCTCTAAAATTTGTTCTTGGCCATTTCACTTAGAGAATAGCGAACATAACTCTTGAATGTTTGATCAAGTCGTGGAATATCTTCATTTATGGCGGTAGTTGTCTTGGCATCTCCATCACATAATAACTCTATCACATTGAAAATATTGCTTGTATTTTATTACCAAAATATAATTTATTTGAATGTTGACTTTGAATTTAAAAGATATAAAACGTCAAACTATAAGTCAAAGGCGTGTTTGTTTGTTACAAACGGTTTACAAAGATGTTTGTTCATTATTGTCCTATACACCTAGTTTATATTTATTAAAAAAAACGTTCGTTTATGTACGTTATTTTGATTATACATAATGGCTCTTTGAGCGGAAATTGAATTAGTATTGTTTTGTTTCCTATAGAATGACCAGTTTGTACGGATCACAAAACGTCCCTTGGTTAGCGTTATTTTAACTTTATATGTGTAATAAAATATTTTTTGTCAAAAATATCGCCTATTTAATATTTTCAAAACATAATTTAAATTATTATTGATTTAAATTTAAGAAATATTAGCGTCCTTTGTATAATATGCACATAAAGAATAAATTAAATTAGCACGAGATTTGCACGTGATCGATTGAATAATAGTTAGGTTGAAAAATATTGCAAGGAAGCAGTGAAAACTTCATAATTGAATTGTAACTTTACAATTCTTACTGATTCTTGATAAATATTTTACTAGCAAATTTGTCACGTGCTCGTATCGTGCAACAAATTAAGATTGCCTCACAAAAAATCAGACGTTACGCAAAACATTTACTGCGAGAAAGGTTTAAAACTTAAATATAATATTACTCATGCTTGATCTTTAGTACGAACAACATTTATAGAAGAGACTAGCGTTATGAGTCACTAAATTACAATTTAATATTACATTTTGGAATGTCCCACAAAATTGTCCGGTTTACTGTGAAATTTCATCATTATCATCTTTTATTCATTTTTATTCTCCTAAAAATATAAAAATCGATGACAAATAAATTAGTATTTTGCTTGCTTCTTTTATTTTACACTTTTATGGATCTCAAAATGTTTATTGATAGGAGTTATATTAATATACACATATTTAACAAATTTCATGAGTTCATTAATTTAATTACTAAAATATAATTTATAAGAATCTTTAATTTTAATCTAATAAATATTAACGTCTCGTGCATAGCATGCCTGTTTGTTACATCTGGTTGTGTCTGAAATAAATCGAATCAAAAATATAAGTAAATGGATTTTTTTTAAATAGTAAATGAAATTAGTATTGATTTGATTCTTGCCTCTTACACCCTATTTTTAAGGAATGCAAAAATTTTATATACACATATTAACTCGTTCACATTGAAAATATCGTCAGTATCTTATTACCAAAATGTAATTTAATTGAATGTGAATTTGAATTGAAAAGATATGTAATGTCAAACTATTTGTCAATGGCATATTTGCTTGTTACGAACGGTTTACATAGTTGTTTGTTCATTATTTTTCTCTATTCCAGGTTTAAACATAAAGGAATATTCTATATTATCAGCGTTATTTTGAGTATACATAATGGTTGTTTTAAGTTAAATTGAATTACTATTGGTTTGCTTCCAATACAATACCCTATTTTTACGTATCACTAAACGCCCCTTAATTAGCTTTATTTTTATTTTATATGTATATCAAATATTTTAAGGAAAGGACTATAATCTAGTCACCAATCTTATCATAAACTAATCAGTAATCTGATTTATTCTAACCACCCCCTGCCCAAGCGAAGCGTCGGATTCCCAGAGACGCAAAGCTTGGACCTAAATAGTTCAAACAACGGAGGAGAAAGACCCTTGGTGAAAATGGCAGCCACCTGAAGAGATGTAGGAACATGAGTAACACATAGTTTTCCTGAAGAAACTGACTCCCGAACGAAATGATAATCAATGTCGATATGCTTCGCGCACTTGTGAGCCACCGGATTCTGAGCCAAGAAGATCGCATTGTTGTTGTCGCAAAGCAGGAAGGCGCACCAGACAGAGGAACACAAAGATCACGCAGCAGATGAGTTATCCAGACAACCTCAGAAGCAGTATTGGCCAGATCCCGATACTTCGACTCAGTGCTAGAATGAGAAAGGGTAGGATATTTCTAGGCACTCCAAGAAACAAGATTTCCGCCTAAAAAGACAGCATAACCATAAGTCGATCATCTAGTCTCCAAACATCGGGACTAATCAGCATCAGAATACCTTAGTACTTCATGAGAGTAGGCCACCCGAAAGGTAAGTCCAAAATGTAAAGTCCCTCGAACATAGCGTAAGATCCTTGTGACAGCGGCGAAATAATCACCACGAGGATCCTGAAGATATTGACTGACAGAATTAACCGCAAAGGCTAATTTTGGGCAAGTGATAGTCAAATACTGAATAGCTCCAACCAAAGACGGATAGAGTGTCAGGTTCTGGAACTGAGGACTCGTACTGCCGTGAAGCTGCGAGTTAGGCAAAAAGGGAGTAGAGACAGGCGTTGCATCTATCATACCAGCCCGAGTGAGAATATCCCGAGAATACTTAGCTTGACCAAGAAGAAGACCAGAAGTTGTAGGAGTAACATCAAGCCCAAGAAAATAATGTAGGGCACCAAGGTACTTAATCGTAAATTCCTGATGAGTGCGATCAATGAACTGCCAAATAAGAGTCGAGTCATTCCCAGTCAAGATAATGTCATCAATGTAGACAACCAAGTAGAGCAGTGAAGAGCCGCAAGATAGCACAAAGAGAGAAGGGTCGACCGAACTGCAGGTAAACCCAAGCTAAGAGAGATAAGTGTTGAACTGCTCAAACCATGCTCTAGGAGCCTGCTTTAGACCATATATAGCCTTACGCAGACGACAGACATTTTCAGAATGAACAGGATCCTTGTAGTCGATCGGTTGTGCCATATAAATGGGAGAATCAAGTATGCCATTTAGAAAGGCGTTCCTCACATCCAACTGATGAAGAGGCCAAGCACGTATGGTGGCAATGGCAAGGATCGTTCGAACTGTGGAGGCTTTGACTGCGGTAATAAAGGTGTGGTCAAAGTCAAACCCAGAAATCTGATAAAAGCCTTGTGCCACCAGCCGCGCCTTATGTCGATCAACTGTACCATCCGATCTGTGTCAAGCAAAAAACCCACTTGGACCTATCCGAAGGTCGAGGAACTAGATCCCAAGTGTGCTGGCGATGAAGAGCAGCAATTTCCTCATCCATAGAAGAAACCCAGGCTATATCCTTCAGAGCAGACCGATAGTCAGTCGGTTCCTGTTGTGCCAGAAGAGCAGGCAGAAAACCATGAGCATAAATATCTGAATAATCACATAACTGAATAGCACCAGTCGAAGAGTGAGTGATCATCCTGTGAGGGCGAGTCGGAGGTGATATAGGTGCGGCCAAAGGAGGAGCTTCTGAAGGCTGGATGGAACCGGCCGCTCTCGAGGTATACCGCGGACTAGGAGGCAGAGAAGTCCGGCCGGTGGATCCGGCCAAACGGGCGGCAGCCGGTTCCTAGACTAGATCAGTGAAACAGAAGGTGCATGGTGGCGTCGGACATGATGAGAGTGACGGAGGTGCTGGCGAGGAAAGCTCGGACTCAGGGTCAATAAATGCAGAGACATCCAACACCGAAGATGAGAAGCCAGTCCCTGAATTCATGGATGGGGAAAATGGAAAGTAAGACTCATCAAATCTAGCATGGCGAGTAACATGAACTTTCCTAGTCGACGGATCAAGACACTGAAATCCCTTGTATTGGGAACAATACCCAATGAAAACACAAGGAATGTTGCGAGGGGAAAGCTTGTGATCAGCAAATGGTCGAGCAAAGGGAAAAACCCGACAGCCAAATGGATGAAAATTGGCATAAATCGGATTCCGATGGTAAAGAAGACCATAAGGGGTAGAGCCAGCCAAGACGGGAGTAGGAAGACGGTTGATAATGTAAACAGCCTTTGTGAATGCATCATCCTAGCGAGATATCGGTAGATGAGAATGAAACAACATCATGAGACCCATGTCTACAACATGGCGATGTTTGCGTTCTGCACACCCATTCTGTTCAGGAGTCGATGGACAAGAAACCTAATGATGAATTCCTTTCATCGCAAAATGAGAGCTGAGATGAGTGTTAGGAAATTCAGTTCCACCATCACTCTGAAAAACCTTAATTTTCATAGAAAACTAATTTCAACAAACGTCTCAAACTACAAGTAGGTGTCAACAAAATCTAATTTGTGACGAAGAGGATATAACCAGGTAAATCTAGAAAAGTTGTCCACAAATAAGGCATAGTATGCAAACCTATTTCCATATAATACCGGGGAAGCCCCCCACAAATCACAATGTACCAAATCAAGAACATGCTCAACACATTTATGGTTCTCAACAAAAGCCAATCATTGACCTTTTGCCAAAACACAAGAGGCGCATGTATGCAGTTTGGGCAACAAAGATCAAACTGAAAGCAAACAATACTTATGCAAACTAGAAATAACCGCACTAGGAACATGACCTAGGCATGCATGCCACAACTCGTACGAAACTTGGCTCTTATTTTGCTATAAAACTAAAATAAATGCTGACTCTCCCCAATCCAGCACATAGAGGCCGCCCTCATTATGCCTCCGACCCATGATGGCCCTGGTTACTTTGTTCTGAATAACAAAGTGCCGATCATCAAAGGTAATCAGTACATCAATATCTCTGGTTAGCTTACTAATAGACATAAATTCTTCGTAATTTAAGGCACAACCAGAACATCATATAATTTCAAATTCTTAGAAGATGTAGAATAACCAATATGCAAAATCAAAAGAGGAGCACCATTACCAACAAGAACTCAAGAATCACTAGTATGGGGAGTGACACCGTCTAAGCCTGATGCAGAAGAAACAATATGACCGGTAGCTCCTAAATCAATATACCAATATGAAACTATAGAGGATGGCTCTGACTGCTGCAAAATAGTGTAATGTTATACTAAATGAGTGAAATATGAATGATGCATCTGGGCCTATATCTGATAACACGTCGCGGCATAATGACCGAGCCTTCCACACCAGGTGCAATGTGGACGACCTCGACCAGGGACCGGACCAGGCGCTAGATAAGAGGACCAGGACTGTCATCCGCCGCTTTAACCACCTGATTAACCGGCACGACCGATGCATGAAAGCCACGTGCGTCCGCCCCTAGTCGGTGCGTGATCCTACATGCGGCCGACTGGGGGTTGGTCGCTGGTCTGAAATGCGACTAGGCCAGCGACTTGTCCAAAATATCCCTGTAAATTTTTTAAAAATGCCTTGTGGTTTTTGGCACGGGCAAGAACATCCGTGTACAACGGAGTAGGGACAACATTAATTAAAGAGGTGGAAAATTCCTTGTACTCAAAACTAAGAGCAGTAAAAAAACCATACTATTTTATCAACATTTGAGACTGGATTGCCCATAACAGATAATTGCTCAAAAATCTCCTTAAACTTGGGATGAAGTTCATGAATTGTACCAGTTTTACGAAGGATGTGCGCATCTGCACGAAGATGAAGGATGGTAGAGACACTGTTGTTCTAATAGATTTGCCCAAGATTGTCCAATATCTCCTTGGAAGTGGCACAATCTGTCAATTCTGCAAGAACTTCAGCAGTGAGGGAAGAGAACATCAAACTGTAGACACGTTGATCTTCAACCTTCCATTGATCATAGTTATCCTTTGCTTTCTGATAAGCAACTTGAGGACCAATCTTACTGTCACTAGATGGAGTTAAAACAGCGGTAACAAATGATTGAGAGGAACTGGTTGACGCTGGAGAGGGAAGAGCCAGGCATGGATTGGTGCCATATATGAAACCATACAGACGTTAAGGATGAAGAACATAGCCAGCTTGACGCTTACAAAAGAGATAATTTGAAGAAGT
>JAUOBV010048767.1:0-13932 GCA_032360425.1 Rubia occidens
GAGAAACCTTTTAAGTGTACCCTGCGGGTTAGACGCTTAGAAGTCGAGTTGAGTGTACCCTGCGGGCTAGACGCTGCTTCTCGTGCAACTTGTGGGGTGGGCGAAATTCCTCTCAAGTCAAGATCCAATAATTCCGCAAAATTCAGAGTGTCCGTAAGGAGATTCATATCACAAGGCGATAGAAAAACAATTCCCCGATATTAGCTCAAACAAGGCCAAAACAGAGGGAATGATATATGTATAATCCATGCAACAAAACAAATTATAAAAAGTGTGAACAAGTTCAGAGACCCTCCAACTCTTATCATCGTTCATTTTTTGCCCCTGTTTATTTTTTGAATACTTTTGCCCCTTGAACTAACAAAAGTGCTGAATCGTAGCTCTTTCGTTCAATCAAAGCGTCAGGTTCAGTCAAAAATGTTAAATTTAGGGGAAAATTAGTAATTTTCATTGGGCGAACGACTTCAGGGCCGTACAACTTTTCCCATCGTTCACCTCTGCCCCCCCCCCTTTATTTTTTGAATACTTTAGCCCTCTAAACTAACAAAAGTGTGAAATTCAGTCAAAAATGTCAATTGTAAGGGCAAAATAGTCTTTTTCATTTTCTATTTTGTTTTTCTATTTCTTCTTTTTTCTTTATTTTTCCCTTTCCTTTTCTTTTCTGTTTTCCCATTTTCTCTTTCCAGCACTGGTGTCCCATTTTCTTTGTTTCTTCTGTTTCTCCGTACTCCTTGTATACCTCCATCTTTCCATTGTGATTGTGGCGAGAATGAAGGCTAGACTAGGTTTTGGGTTGGGGCGGCAGTGGCGGGGACGATGGTGATGGGGCTAGGGTTTGGGCTGTACGGCGGTGTGGGGGACTCTAAACTGGGACGACGGTAGTGAGGGCTAGAGTTTGGGCTGGGACAACGATGAGGGGCTTGGGATGGGACGGCGGTGTGGTGCTCTGGGCTGGCACGGCGGTGGCGAGGGAAGCAATGGTGGAGGCTAGGGTTTGGACTGGGACAACGATGGTGGGGACGAATGACTGGGACGTTGGTGCGGCGGTCGAGGTAGGGATGGGGGAAGATTGACGGGGTCAAGTGTGGAAGGGGTGAGGCGATAGGGATCGACAGGTGGTAGAGGTGGGGTGGCTGGAGGCGGCATGAGGTCAGCGGGCGGAGAGGGATCAACTACCGAAGGCGCCGGAGGTGGACTGACTGGCAGTGGCAGTAGGCAGAGCTTGGGTGGTGAAGTGGCAGCATCGGTGGAGAAATGGACTGAGAAGGAGAAGATGGGAAGGGACGGGGAAAGGGTTTGAAAAAGAAAAAGTGGAAACAAAAGGAAAAAAGAAATCAAGAAAATGGAAGACGAATAAAAAAAGAAAAAAGAAAAATGAAAAAAGAAAAATGAAAGAATGTGAAATTACTAATTTACCCCTAAATTTAACGGTTTGACTGAATTTGACGTTTTGACCGGACGGAAGGGCTACCAACACTTTTGTTAGTTCAGGGGACAAAATTATTCAAAAAATAAATGGGGGGCCAAAGGTGAACGATGGGAAGAGTTGGAGGGCCTCCGAAGTCATTCGCCCAATGCGAAATTACTAATTTACCCATACATTTAACGTTTTGACTGAACTTGATGTTTTGACTGGACGGAAGGGCTACGATTCAACACTTTTGTTAGTTAGTTCAGGGGGCAAAGTATTCAAAAAAATAAATGGAGGGCCAAAGGTGAACGATGGGAAGAGTTTGACTGCCACTGAAATCGTTCGCCCTATATAAAAAAAATAGCATTATTTATTGAATGTGGAGGAGTCATGGAATAAAATCATTTGTAATGTTGTACATTAAGTGTATGTATTGAAGTGCATATTTCTTATTATACAAGGTTTTGAGGGGTACAGGTTATGATGCAAGGTAAAATGCACGCCTCTTCACGATTAGCCGATTACAAAATTTAAAATGCATAGATGTTGGCTTTCTTAAATACTTTTGGAGGCTTAATTTTGTGCAAATGAGGTGCACGTTCATATTATATTTGTGCAAATGAGGTGCACCTTTTGGACAACATTTGTGCAAAAATTAATCAAAGAAATATGAATACAAAAATTGGGCTTTCAATACGCACGCTTGATATCAAAATATATGTTGAGTTTTGTTTTTTATAATCTATTTTCTAATCGAGAAACATTAATTTACTTTTGATATACGCTCGTAGTTGAATACAAAATAAGGTGAACTCCTGGTTGTGGCAAGCAATAAGCTCGAAGGTGGTGGAGCTTGATTTGGAGTTCGAGATAACATATGAACGTCCCAGAGTTGCAGATCAAGTCGAGGATATACATAAACATGGTGACGTTTATGAGTTTTATTTCTTGCTTCTTATAAACAGCAAGCGTCTCTGATAAGGAAATAGAATTCCTTTCCTTATAAGAAAAGTTACGTTTTTGCTTCGAGTTTTGAACTGAGACATGCATCGCCTTTGGTGGAAGCTAGTATGGAATTTCATTGGCGAGGTTGGTGGGAGTTTGTCTGCAGAGATGACATTCTAGGCCTGGATACTCTGCTAAAAAGATCACAACTTGAGACAATGGCCCTTGTCTATATATATGCAACCAAAGATGAGGACGAATTGGAAGGGCTGAAAGATATGTCATTTGAACTGCAAATGCCCCGGATTTTGATTGTTTTCTGTTTTGTTCTTTTGATTTGATTAATAGAATTGTTTTGTGATGAATTTTTGTACAGTTGAATGTGAATCACTTCAATCATGAAGTTTGGGATGTAGATGCTTAAGTTCAAACTCAATTTTGGTTTTCTGGAGTATTTGTTTTCAAAAGTGCATATTTTAGGTTTGACAAATGACAACTTAGATTTTTTTTTTCCGTGCGAATGTTAGAAACCCGTAGTTTTTTTTGCTGGATTTTGGATTAGTTTCTCGGAGCATGATGGGTTCGGGATTATTGGGAGAGAGGCTGTTACCATTACTATTGTGCACCATCGTGTGAAGAATGATCATTCACAAAATTTAAAATGCATATATGTTGACTTTTTAAAATACTTTTGGATGTAATTTTGTGCAAATGAGGTGCAGCCTTTGGACAACTTTTGTGCAGTCTTTGGACGTCTATGGTATATATATATTATAAAATAATCATGTTGTGAGGAAAATTATTGAATTTTTATATAATTAAACTTAAAAGATAGAATTCAATGATAAAGAAGTTTCTTTTAATTATAAGATTAAAGGTATTTTAATCTTGGATCTCTTTTATCTTGGCTTTTCTATTTTGTTAGTGTTTTTAAATTTGGGCTATCTTTTCACGCAAATCAGTCCGCCTCTGTTGTTTTTGGCCATTTTGATGTGGATTGTGCTCGTTGTTTGGAAAATAGTAGGTCGACTATAATTATGCCATCTTGCTTGGTGGTAAGTGAGAAACATTTATTTTTTATATAAGTTTGAAATTGAACATGACAAAATGTGTGTGGATACAATGAATACTTATTGTCCCTTCATGTTATTAGTACAATGATCTGTGCATTTACTTATGAAAAGAACACACCAATCTGATGGCCTGTACCATGTGGCTATGTACGATATGCAAGAATGACGTTGATAATAGCACAACAAGAAAACAATAGCAATGCCACAGATGAATTAAATCAAAGGAATTAGCGATTCTATTCTTTGTTTTTCACTGGAAATTAACATAAATGTCAGTGATGCAACTCGAGTTCGGAATGTATATTTACACCAAAATTAATACAACTATTAATTACAAAGGTTCCAATCTAAAACTCATATGTTGGCCATGATAATTAGGCCAGCCACAAGTATATTGAACCCTAAAGACCTTGCACTCAGCTCCTTGACGACACCGGAACCCGATGGAAGTGGAGAAGGCGATTCATCATACGCCGGGTTTGGCCCGTATGATTCATGATGATATGCTGGACTCGGCCCAAATGATTCGTGATGATACTCCGGGTTATGCCCGAATGATTCTCGATGATATTCTGGGTGTGGCCTGTATAGCTGTTGTGCCCTAACCACGTCTTCAACCGCTAGGTCAACTTTCTTGATCCCAGGAGCCATATGCGAGTACATAATCGAATCATGGGACTGGGAGTGCTCCAATCCTAGTAAATGTCCGATCGCATGGATCGCTACAGATTCCAAATCAAACGCATCCTCTGAAACTTCCCCGACGGCCCATTTCGATTCGGCGTTCAGCCGGAGAATCCCCTTGGGCGGCAACGAAGCGTGGTTCAGAACTCCGTTGGGCAAGCCGTGGAAGAACCCAATCCTGATGTCGGGTTTAGAAAAGCTGTCTGTCTCCTCGAAAGTCACCTGAATGACCGACGACCATGTTCCGAAGGCACGAGCGAAGGCGTTTCCGATGTCGGTTTGGCTCAGATAGTCGATCTGCTTGTTCTGGTCGAAAGCGTACTTTAGCGTGATCGGAAGCGGCGCGCCGGGCCACCTGGGTGTGCCGCGCAAGTCATCTCCAATGCTCCATCTTAGGTATCTGATCTCGTCCTCTTCTCCTGGGGAGAAATATTCATCAGTTGGACTGTCGTCGAGATTTCTGGCTCCGAAAACGGCCTGAAGGAGGATGAACAATATGAACAGCATCCGGGTCATGTTATGATAATTGAAAGAAGGCATGGTTTCTCTTAGTTTATGATTCGTAATCTCAAGATGAAGGTTATGCTTGTTCAATATTTTGGGGGGTTTATATAGGAAGATGGTGGAAAACCTAATCGAAATCGGTTTTGGACGTGCTTACATAATTAGACGGTGGAAAACCGAATCCAAATTGGTTTCGGAATTATAATTAGAACTAGCAATGCTAAATTGGTTTCGGCTATGGAGCTTGGAATAAACTTGTTTTGGCTACTAGAATTAGGTTTCTAAATCCCATACTTATCCATAAAAAAAATTATAATGTATTTTTCTCATTCAAATTTAAATTCTTCAAGATAACTCCAACTTCAATTTCAAATTAATTTGTCCCAATATTTAGGAGGAAGAGATTTTGAATCTGATCTCCAAGTCAAATGCTGATTCCAAATAATTAAACAGCTCCCTTATCCACCCATTTCTGCGCAGACTTTCTGTCATTTTTGCTCCAAATGTCTGTAAAAATCCACCATTCTCCATGTAAAACTCATAATCCTCCATCTGTACCAAAAAAATACATCTAAAGTGAAAATTTATTGCTCCCCCTCTTGAACAAACTCACATCTAAGCACTGAACTAATCGTTTACCCACAGTCTCGGACGACAGCTTGCTTGGAGGGGTGTGGTTCTTTGAAATTTGGATGCTTGGAGGGGTGATCCCCTAGGTTGGATGCGGAATGGTGAGGACGCATTCTATGAATGCATCCTCATGGTGTTTCAATAGTACCGGGCGAAAGAAAATGGAGAAATAATATTGCATGTAGAGGACGCATTCAGTGAATGCGTCCTCATTGTCATTAATTTGTTTTTTGTATATAATCAATCATAAATTTTTAACATAATAATATTATAATATGTTACTAATTTTAATTGTTTACTATATATAATCAATCATAACTTGTAAAAATATATAACTTCTAAAAATATATTTAAAACCATAAATATCTCATTGTACTATATGTATACCACAGAAAAAAATCCAAAGAAACACATAATCTGAAATAACAAAATATTCAGATTTTTTTATGCAATGATAGACTAATTTTGATAGAAATATGTATACATGTTATTTATTTATTTATTTATATGACAAAGTCTTGTTTTAGACCGACTAAATGTTAAATGGGGACATTATAACTAGTGAAACTAATAAGGTCATTTGATGTTTATTTTTATTTATTGCAATGAGATACATAACTATGATAACCTTTTAAAATGAATCTCAACATATAAATAATTAGTTTTTAAATAAATTGAATGAAATATTATAAAAATAATCAATTTTATTTTATTCAATATTTAACGGTTTCTAACTAAATTAATTATTTCACTTCATAATTCTTATAATTTTCCTTAGATGATTAAATTTTAAATAGAATTTGATCTCAACTTATTAATTAATGATATCGCTCAACGAGCGATGGTACTCCACTAATATATATAATTATTATTTTTAATTACAATTTGGTTTTAGGAATTGGATTCGGGTTGAGATTCAATATCCAAAACCAAACCAAAAATCATATTTAATAATCAGTTTACTCAATTCGATTATCCGAAAACCAAATTTTAAATTTAGTTCAGATTGTTCAAATTCAAATTATTCAATTGTTTTCGATATTTTCCCCACACCTAACTACACAGTTACAAACACTTATCTTTGATGCATCTTTCTCATTATCACATTAGTATTTGTTTAGTATTGTAATATCAACTAATACCTTTGTTCATCTCTCTTTTAGCCACCGAGATTTTAGATTAGAACTATAATATTTAGTTAGCGTCTCAACGTAAATGAATTTATCCCATATCATATCATATGTTGTAATTGCACATTGTGCAAAATTGAGCTGAAAAGAACAGAGATGGGAACTTGATATACCCTCATCCAAGAGAGAGGATTCGTCCAGAAAAAGAAGAAAAAACAAAATCATAACACAAGATTTTGTTTCGAGTAACATAACATCATCCGATGGAGCACTATTTGCAGATTATTATCTCCAGTATAACTACAATAGATATTCTCCCACTTCGGTTGGTTGACACACGGTAGGCAGGGTAGTTTTGTACTTTCCCTTCTTCTTCTATTTTTACTGTGCATTGTGTTGTCTTTTTTGCTTTTCCCATCTGACTTTTCTTTCCTCTCGCTGCCTCCCAGTGGTTCTCATAAAGTTGGATGAAGGGTTTGCCTCTGTGTCACGATCGTCGCCTTCCTTTTCGCCAGGTGTCTCCATCTTCCCACCTATGGTGGCAGCGTAAAACGACGTCGTTTTGGTGTGCTACCCTTCATACTGTTGTTCTTGTTCTTCCTTGCCTCACTTTCTCGGTGGTCTTCGAATTCAGCTCCCGACCAAGCAGTGTGGATTTCTCTGTTCGTCCTCTGGGTTTCCCTATTTCAATTGCCAATTTTCTCTTCTATGAATTCCCACATGCCCAGTATCCTTACTTGTGGTGGTAATTATTTTCTGCCCATTTACACAGGTTCAGATTCCGTTCATACTGTTCCTGTTGTCCGTTGGCAGAGTTTGTCGCCGTGTTCGAATTGAGCTGTGCAACAAGTTATCTAGATTCTTCTGTTCATCCTCTGGGTATCCTCATTTTAATTGAGAATTTCTTCCCTCTGAATTCCCAGATAACCAGTATTTTTACTTGTGGTGCTATTTTATTTGGGTCATTTACAGAGGTTAGGAGGAAGAATTGTATGGAGGTTGATCACAGCTCCCGTAGAAATGCTAAGAGGAGAAAGGCTTATGCTGAGCTATCACCTAAGGCAAGGGAAGAATTGTTGCAGCAGAGGAGAGAGCAGGCTGCGTTAAAGCGTTCGTTCAAGTCAACCCAGTCACCAATGTCAGATGATAGTGGTATGTTTTCCCTTGGTAATTGTAATTTTTCTGAGATGTGGATCAGAGAGGAGGTCTTTGTAGAATTTTTGAACTTCCTTTTCTATCTCTTCAAGTTATCAACCGAAATTCCATGTTAGTCTTTTATTTTAGAAAAATGCAATCTGTAATTGTTATATTCTAGTTGTTTATTATAGTTATGACATTGGTGATTGAAGTGTTTAGGCTTAATGATACATAGTAGCTGTATTTTCTTATCAGTGAAAAAATCTTAAAGTATAATCATGGATATTTGTAACATTCCAGATTAGAAATTTTAGTTTAAGGTTGTGTGTATTCATAATTGAGTGAAACAGTTATCATTCTTTCACTTCTCTTTTTCTTTTTTCTTTTTTGTCGCTGTTGTTTTTCTGTATCTGATTGGGCCATTTGATCTCCTTAAAGGTCCTAAAAGAGAAGAAATATATTTTTTGTTTCTCTGTTTGTTGAGAGTTAAAAGTGTTAGTTGTGAAGTGGTTATAAACTGAGCACTCATTTGGTCCTATATTAATATCATCTTTGCCATATACTTTAACTGTGAAATTCTTGTACAGTAAAGATGGATTTGATAGCAGGTTATCTATGTTAGATGGATGATAAGGGGATTTTCATTTATGGGATTTCCATGGTTGTCAGAATTTTGTAGTTGTATCTTAGATTTCTATAGCTGCAGTACTACAATTTCTATATAGCAGCTATATGTTAGTATCCTATAGTAGTGATGCTACAATTTCTATGAACTTTGTTATAACTGTAGGCACATATATAATTGTTATATAATCCAAACACCGTCACTGCATATATAATTGTTATATTCTAGCTGCTTAGTGTATTTATGATATTGGTGATTGAAGTGTTTAGACTAATGATACACATCAGCTGTATTTTCTTATTAGTGACTAAATGTGAAAGTATTATCATGAATGTTTCTAACATTCTAGATTAGAAATTATAGTTTAAGGTTGTGTGTATTCATCATAATTGAACAGACTTATTGCGTCTACCTGATCATCTAAGCATGAATATGTTCGGTTGAGTGAAACAGTTATGCTTGTTTGACTTCTCTTTTCATTTTTCTTGCTGTTCTTTTTCTATATTTGATTGGGGCATTTCATCTCCTTAAAGGTCCTACAAGAGAAGAAATATAATTTTTGTTTGTCTCTTTGTTGAGAGTTAAAAGTGTTAGTTGTCAAGTGGCTAAAAACTGAGTACTCATCTTCTCCTATATTAATATCATCTTTACCATATACTTTGATTGTGAGCCTCTTGTACAGTGAAGCTAGATATGATAGCAGCTAATCTATGTTAGATGGATGATTAGGGGATTTTTATTTATGGGACTGCCGTGGTTGTCAGAATTTAGCAATTGTATGTTAGATTCCTATAGCTGTAGTACTACAATTTTTGTATAGCAGCTATATGTTAGTATCCTATATTGTATGTACATACTTTATGTTTCCCTCGTTATGAAGATTTTTCATAATTTTTTACCAGCTCTTAATTTTAATGAGGTTTTGAGATTATGTGACTACTAATATGTTTGGTGACTTGATAGTTGAAATACATAGTTTTAGATGCACCAAGCAATTTGTCTAAGGGAATTGTAAACAGTGGAGGAGAATTGTATTGGCAGCGAAGTTAATATTAGAAATTCTTCCTATGTGCGAGTGTAAGATTTGATCAGTGAATACCTGATGAGTCAGTTTTTCACAAAAAAAATGCTCTTCGTTGGTGTAATTTAGTCATTTAGAGTTCTTTCTATAGGCAGCTTTGTTTTGTGTCTATTAACAAAATCTGAAAAAGGAAACTTGTTGGTGAGATTGAGTTGTGTTGTGGCAGATTAGTTTAAGACTTTGGACAGAGAAACTAATCCAAATATTGAGGAGTTTGGACAGATGAGACAACTTTAGGACTTTGGTAAATTTAGCTGTTTGATATTTTGTGATTTGATTGATTATGAAAATCTTAGAAGGAAGAAAAGGTCCCATTTATTTGCAACCATAAAGAAGGAATTGAAGGACCAAAACTCGATATTTTTCCCCCAAATTGTCCCAGAAGGTATGAATCTCCTAGTGTTTGATCTTGTATTGGTTGAACAAATCTTCGTGCAGGAATTTTAAGAATCCTATCACAATTTTGAAGGTACATATACACACATATAAATAATAGGTCATTTTGGTGACATTCATGTAATTTGTTCGAAAACTCTAATAGCTGACTCTCTTTTCATTTTGGTAAAAATCCCTTCTGAAACAACTCAATCTTCATACAAGATTGACCTAAAAACATGCCATTTTTGCGCCAAGAAAAGGCTGAAATCCTTCAAAGTCGATGACAAGCGACTTGATGTGTATTAGGACCTGAGAACTGCTAAATTTGCAAGTTCCACGGAACCCAACTCAGATTACTATGTGCCTTTGGTAGCATCGGACAAAGAAATGGTCTTACTTCTTGGAAATTACAGTTATATGCATCCTATTCTACTACATGCATCTTGGTAGAACTAATTAGTTGTATATATTTTGTATCAGCTCCAAGGTGATGATATCTGTCTGTGTAGAGCTTTTTAAATATAGTATTATATAGTATTACAATATGTATAAGCTCTATGTAAATATAACAGCAAACGATAGATGAATAAGATATATAACAGTTGCAGTAGAGAAAAATTTGCAAGTTCCACGGAACCCAGCTCAGATTACTATGTGCCTTTGGTAGCATCGGACAAAGAAATGGTCCTACTTCTTGGAAATTACAGTTATATGCACCGTATTCTACTACATGCATCTTTGCAGAACTAATTAGCTGTAGAGACTTTTTGTATCAACTCCAAAGTGATCCTTTGTGTCTGCGTAGAGCTGTTTTAATATATCATTTCAATATGTATGAGCTCCATGTAAATATAGCAGCAAAGCACAGATGAATAACATATATAGCAATTGCAGTACAACTGTGGTCACAGTTATAGCTGTATGCATTTTATACTGAGATTATATGATGAAAAATACATAATTTGTTTAAAGAAAATAACCAATACATCAAAAAAACTGAACTTGGAAAGCTGTAACTTCAGTTTTTCTTTTAGGTGCTTAAACTTTTTATGTTCTTAGTTAGACTTACAAGTTTGTCCCCATTTATGTAGTTTTACATGTTTCAGGAGCTCCATCTTCTCACAATGATCGTAATTCAAAGAGAAGAAAGACTTATGCTGAAATGCCTACCGACCATAATTTTTTTTGCTGAAGCGAAAAAGAGAACAAGCAGCGCTCAGACGATCATCTCAAACAGTTGATCAGCATTGGGTGCCAGGTTTGTTTGCAAAGTTTCAGAGTTTTAAAGTTCTTCCTTTTTTTCCAATACTCAGCCATGTAAATTCAATAGTCTAAGATCATAGAAGGCAGCTCCAGAGAAGAAAACAAAAATATTTCTCTGTGATGTCTTTTCAGTTAATGCTGGCGATGGTGACGATGCATAGGCCCTGCGATCATCATCTTCTGATGACGACCTTTTAATTATTGAATCATTTGGTTTTAATCTCCAACAGATTGAAAATCTGCAAGCTCGCTCTAGAGGTCCGTTTCTATTTACCTATTGTGTTCCTTTTAAGTTTATAATTATAGTAAACTCAACTACTATTGTTATTGATGGTAAATTACTGTTGTTTCTGGAATTTTATTTTGTCACCAAAGTCGATTACATATTATCAAACTATAAATTCATCATATTTCTACCTTAAGTTATTATACCCATCCAATTATGATTTAAGTAATTAATATGCTGAATCCTTCGGGATTCCTGCTAACTGGGGTGTGCTTGCACCAACCTGTCCTCTCAACTAAGGGATTTGTACCCAGGAATTACTTGATCATACCTATCTTATGTTTGTTAAAATTATATCATGATTTAAATCATTTTCTTCCATGTGTATTGAATGGTGAACATTTTTATTTTACGTATGTGAAGGTTGAACAGTCTGCTGCCAAACAAGATACATAGGTTTAGATCTTTTACTTTTTTAAATGAAAATAACTATATTAAATAATCCTATTAATTAAGGTATTATGTCAGTTAATTTAATTTCATAAATTATTTATATCAGTGTCATGTGTTGAAAATTTTATTCAAGTAATTACTATGCTGAATCCTTCAGGATTCCTGCTAACTAGGGTGTGCTTGCACCAACCTGTCCTCTCAACTAAGGGACTTGTACCCATGAATTACTTGATCATACTAATCTCATGTTTGATAAAATTATATCATGATTTTAATTCATATGATGTTCACTCATATTTGATATTATCCTCTCTCTTATATTACTATCACGTGTGAATTACTTGATCATACTAATCTTATGTTTGTTAAAATTATATCATCATTTAAACCATTTTCTTCCATGTGCATTGAAAGGTCAACATTTTTATTATATGTATGTGAAGGCTGAAAAGTATGCTGTCAAAGAAGATGCATGTGTTTAGACCTTTTTTCCCGACCAAAATAATCTATATTCAATAATCCAATTATTCAAGGTATTATTTTAGTTAATTTAATTTCATGAATTATTTATATTAGTCTTATGTGTTAAAATTTTGATTCAAGTAATTACTATGCCGAATCTTTCGGGATTCTTGCTAACTGGGATGTGCTTGCACCAACCTGTCCTCTCAACTAAGGGACTTGTACCCAGGAATTATTTGATGACACTAATTTTGTGTTTGTTAAAATGATTTCATGATTTAAATTTATATGATTTTAACTAATTTTTTTAATATTATTTCATATGCTTACTTTCATATGGATATGATATTATTGACTATTTGTGGTTAATGTAGTTTTATACAATCAGAAAAAGAAGTTACAGGGACACATCTTCATTTAAATGTTTTGCTTGACGTAGAGTCACAAAATACTTCGGTAGAGTGAACACTGAAGCAGAATGAACACTAATCAGCTAATGGCAAAAATATGAATAGAAAGTGTTCTGTCAAAATTTAGTTTGTCGTCTATTACATAGTTTTACGATCAGGCCAAACCTTGTTAATTACTTCATATAATTGAAATATAGCTTCTTGAAATATTATTCATAAAATTGTAAGAATAGGTTATGCTTGGTAAGTATTTTTTCATTTCAAGCTACAAATATTAAAAATTTGGTAATAATAATATATATATATATATATATATTAAAATATGCTTGCAAAAATTATTTAGTTTAAGTAATTATCCCCTCATTGAGATTAGATATCATGAACAGTTGGTAGAAAATATTGAAAAAAGAACAACAAAAGTGATATTTCTTCTAACGAATTTTTTTTAATAAAATATTATCCAATGCTTGCTTCAAAGGAGAAGCAAAACGAAGAAGTTCATCTCAAACGGTCCATCAACAGCCAGTGGCAGGTTTGTGTGTAGAATTTTAAACTGTCCTGATATATGTCTTTATATAATGAGCCTTTAAATTTAATGGTCTAAAATCATGGAATGCAGGTTCAAAGAGCAAAGCTAAAACATATCTCCATGGTCGTTTGTCCATTGATGTGTATTTGCAAGCAGGGTCTTCTTCTTCTCATGGTCATGTGCCAATCACGAGTTCTACAATTTTTGATAATAAAATGGATGGAAAACTACCTCACACCTCTCCAGGTCTGTTTTATCTTTATTTATTATTAGTGCCACATTGTTTTTTATGAGATGTTTAATATGCAAAAAACTGATCGAAAATATTGAATTAACTAATTTTTAATTACCCAGGTTGTGGAACTTTTTAAGTTAATATTAAACTCTACTATAACATGTGTCATTTCACAAAGAAATGGTATGCTGGTATAAAATTAAATTAAGTCACTTACTGAATCATAGTTGCTTGAAATATGCTCCTTATTCTACTCTTTAATATTTCATGAAAATTTGGAGTCTTCAACTGAAGGGACAATATGCTATACAACTTCTCTAAGAATCATTTGACAATATCTATGTTGGTCAATAACTACAGCTACCTCTTATATGGCAATAATTGTAAATAACTTTTTCCCCATGATTCTCAGATCTGATTTCATCACTCACTGGAAAGATATGCTGTTTCTTTCTTAATATTCATGTGAATCTTCAGTTGAAGTCCTTATTTCTTCAAGTAGAGTTGGCAAGCTAAAACCAGGTCCATGTAGATAGTCTAACACATAAGGACTTTAGAGCATCTTAAAGTGACTCTTTTCAGTTTCAACATCAATGTGTAATTAGAGAGAACAGGATGTTGGTCTCCTATCTGCAATGAGTATGGAAAAGTTCTGTATTATCATCTCCTATCTACATTCTCTTATGCTTTAACAACATTAGTTTCTATGTCACTAAATCATTCCTTGTTCCACATTTTAATAACTTTCTTAAATCT
>JAUOBV010048869.1:0-12500 GCA_032360425.1 Rubia occidens
TTTAACTCATCCATATCCACAGGTTTCATCAATTGGATGTTATCAGACTCAGTGATGACCTTGGGTATAAATTTTAGCAGGTAATTCATGTGATAGCCTGAGTGGTCATTACATTCATCTGTTAGAAGCTTTTGATAATAGGAGACAGCATATTCACCTATTTCATCCTGGTCATCTAACCAAATCCTATCCTCTGTTTGGATCTTGTTGATTCTTAGCCTAGAGTGTTTGTCTTTGACACTGTTATGGAAGAAGGCAGTGTTAACATCACCAGTTTTAAGCCATTTCATCCTTGTCTTCTGTTTCCAATAGTCCTGCTCTTCTTTTAATTTTTTTTGTCATCTTAGCATTGGCCTCATTTAGCAAAATTAGGTTGTCTAAACTATAGTCATTGTCTACCTTAATTTCCAAATAAGCTACAACCTTTTCTGCCTCTAACATGTTCTCAAACACATTACTAAACTCATTTTTATTCCTTGTTCTCAAGAATTTTTTAAGTCTTTCCATTTTTTAAGCCATACCTATCATACCCTGAGTTTCCTCTAGTTGATCCCAATTTTTTCTCATCAATTCAACAAGATTTTCTCTATTAAACCACATGTCCTGAAACCTGAAAGGCTTGGGTTTTTTTTTTCTCCAGAGATAGTATATTGAGGATTAAAGGGTTCTGGTCTAAGTTCCCCCTACCTAGAGTCTGGACAGAGGAGTTAATAAATTTGTCAAACCATTCCCTATTACCTAGTGTCCTATCTAATCTTTCAACCACCCTGTTTAAATCTCTTCTGCCATTAGTCCATGTAAAAGGATTCCCTACAGTGGTTATTTCATTGTAATTGTTAGCTGTTAGAAAGGAATTCAAGTCATTAATTGAGTTTACACTAGGTGAACCCCTACCTCTATGTTCAGTTATGCTTCAGATTGCATTGAAATCACCAGTCATTAAGTAGGATGAGTCTATGTTTGAGACTATCTGCTCTAAATCAGTGTACAAGCTTAATCTTGTTAATCTCGTATGTGGTCCATATACAACAATTAGTTGAAACTCGGTTCCAGACTCTATGTGTGTGTAAATCCTAGATGCAGAAAACTTTCATGTCTGCACAGCAATTGGCCATTTAAATTATTTTTACATAGGATCCAAATATGACTATCTTCTAAAGCATAAATCTCCACAAATCCAAGATGATTTTTAAATTCCTCCATATTATCTAAAGGTTTCTTTGGTTCAATTATTATTAGAGCCTCCAATTTATGTATTAGAATCAGCTTCTTTAGTTTGACTAAACCTTTCATCAAACCCCTAATATTCCATGTTAATATCTTGCAATTCATAGGGAAACATTATTTTTCTTTTTTGCATGAGTCATAATTAAATTGGGAGAATTAAAGAACTTTCTATCATTTTGAGCTTCAGTGTTATCTGGACCTTGACTTGCTTCCAAAGTATTTACCTATTTTTGTTTGTCCCCAGAATGTCTATCTAGAGGATCCTTTTGTGGGATCCTATCCAGAGAATCCTTTATTTGTGTTGGAGGTGTTGTAGGGGTAGCTTCTGATACTTCATCAGCAGTGTTGTGGCCATGTTTCTGCTCCAATTGAGATTGACCCTGGTGGTCTGCTTGAAGCTCCTCTTTGTTTGCAGGGCTGTTAAGCAGAACTGAGAACCTGTTGCTGAAGGTCCTTAGTTCTTGGGTTGTGACTTGTCTATCAAGCGTATGTGGGCAGCTTGTGTTCCTTTTCCTTGCTATGTCATCCATTGATCCCCAGCCCTTTTTTGCCATATATTTCCGAGAACCCCGATAAGCATAATTGTCCAAAAGAAGAGTCTTAACTCTCCAAACTGGTGATTTTGATCTAGTCTTCCTCGGGCTCGAAGTTTTCCTTGGAGCAGTACAGTTGGTCTCCTTTCTAGTGTTGATGGTTTGCTCCTCATTTTGAGGCTGGTCATTTTTAAGCAGGTTTTCTGCATCTTCAAACACTTCTATTTCCTCATCAGAATCATTCCTTATATCCATCTGGTTTTCCTCTTTCTTGTTTGTAGGATACCAGACCTCAGTTAATATCTGGGAAGGTTTTGAGCTTGAGGGTTTGGTATATCTGTGCTTGTTGAGACCTTCCTGCTCATGTGCTTTGGTCTATTTTCCAGCTTTGCATTCCTGATTGAAATGGCCTATTTTGGCGCACTTAGAGCAGTAGGTTGGATAATCTTCATATGTTATATTGTACCATCTACTGTCAGTACTAGAACCTAGTCTAATACGATTTGGAAACACAGTGGTAAGGTTCATTTCTATACAGAGTCTAATGGTGGAAGGCCTGGTAAGATTCTGGGTTTTTGGGGATAAGTAAAAAATCAAGTTACCTAGCCTTTTATCAATATGGGGAATTGATTCCACGTGCAAGAAATAGACAGGAGGAAATTCAATGTTTGCCCATACCGGAACAATTAGAGGCACTTCATTGACATCAAAATCCTTCGTCCATTTGAGCACCTTCATTAGGTTTCCGCCGAGGTTCCAATTCCTTTTGATCCAGCATCTTTGAGTTTCCTCGTCGTGTTGAAACTTGATGAAGATGTGACGGTGATCCAAAGTCGTAATCGTTAGTTCTCCTTTAACCCAATCTTCTTGAAATTTTGCCGTATAAAATCCATAGTTGGCCGGCCCCTTGCGAACTTCCCGATAAAATGCTTTTCAAATGGATTGGCCAGTAGGTCTATTTCCTCTTCCTTGAACAAGACCTTTATTTCGCCTTTGAATTCAGTAGTTGGAGAGTTCAAGTTTGTGTTGTTGGTTTACTTGCTGTCGAGCACCATTTGAATTAACCATCACAGCATACGAGGACGGGCGCCAGAAGGTGGAGCCTCCTTGGGGTTTATGTTTAGGTTTCCGATGAATATGTTTTTTTCCGGCGGGGTAGGAGAAGAAAATGATTGCAGGTTTACGTTATTGGGAAGCACTGTAGATGATTAGAACTGGGAGAAAAACTTAGAGAGAGAAAAAAAAGGTCTTGAATAACTGTCTAAGGTAGAGTGTCCCTTATACACCTCTTCAAGGTTGAAATTATTGTTGACAACATTTTGGACACAATCCTTCATGAGACGTGATTTTGATGTTTTCTTAGAACAATTAACATCCTTTTTAACTCTCTTTTTTGTGGTTAGTTAGATTATTAGGTGTTTTACAAAATAGGGATTTAGAATCACCTTGTGTGGTTATTTTCCCTCATTTCCCAAGTTTGTAAGAATGTGGTATCTAATTTGTTCTACCTTTATGATTTGGTCGATTCACATATGTTTTCTAACCTTATTTGGAGACTATCATGAAGAAGGCCATTCCCATGAATGGTTGAAGATTGAAAAAGGTCTTCACAAGAATGGTAGAAGAAGGAAGGTCACTTACAAAGTGGTAGAAGATAAAGTGAAGAAGGAGAGCAAAGTAGAGTGTGAAGAATGATCTATGTTTTGAGGCCAAATTCTGAGAATTATCTGAGAAGTATTATTGTTCATGGATAGTATTATTGGATTTTTCTTTTCAAATACTATAAAATGAATACAAGATCTCCCAAAACGAATCAACAGTGCACCTGGAGGAAGGAAAACAAAATTGGACTGATTTCTGTTGCAACTAGCGAATAAGGAACTAATGGAAGATGATTTTTGGACATTGTAGTGTTGCGAGTCATGAGGAAGACGTCATGGGTCGCGAAAATCATCCTGCTACTTTCTTTTTACTCCTTTTTTTGTACTATAAATAGCACTTCATTCACTCATTCCTTAGCTATCTTCAATTTCTTCTTGTTTCTTTGTAGATTTTTGTTCTATGTTATGGGTTTTGATTATCTAGAATAGTTTTGAACTTGGGAGCAATTGATTGAGACTTCATTGCCATGTCCTGAGAATCCTTTCTACCTATTTATTGCTTTTGGCTATTGTGCATTTATGAACCTTTTAATGTTGGTTGATATCATTAATGTTTTTGGAAGTTTGAGAATATGAAATGCTTGTATAATGACTTGTTAGAATTGGGAAAAAGAAGCTAAGTTTCCCCTTTTTGATATGGAATCCAATAGCATGAGTTAGAACTTCTAATTGGTTTATGATTTGATAATTGCTAGATGAATGTGATGCTTTGAACTGTTTGTCACGTTTTTTTAAGGTAGCAAATAGGAGAGGTCAATGAATGTTGAACTTTCTTGACTAATCTTAGTAAATGCATAGATTGGTTCAATACTTTGAGAATTGGATTAATGTTTATAAGTGTTACCAACCTTGTTGATTCTTCGTACTCAATGCCATTAATGAGATATCTTTAGCCGTTTCTCGACTAAAGGGATCATTAGTGAGGTTTAGCAGGAGATGTTGAATTCACTCTTGTAAACTACTATCAAAGAAAGATAGAAGATTTATCTTCACAACAAATAGTTTAATTAGTGAATAGATCTTGGATTCAAGGATAGATAAGAGGCACGAAAGTGGAAATCAATTGTGCCCAAGGTCCCGTGAATTGTGTTTTACTTACTTTCTAGTAGCTTGTTGCATGATTAGCATATTTACTTTATCTTGCTAGTTGTCTTGTGTTTAAATTCATAACTTAGAAAAACCAACCAACCCCCCCCCCCCCCTTACTAGTTTTTACATATCTATATCTATATCTAAGTTTATATCCACCCTTATATGCATAAACCTTGAGGAAAATCCCTCTTCTTCGTGGATGACCCCTATTAGCCACTATTTACTTAATTTTATTTAGTGAGCATTTAGGGCTTATAAATTTTAACTTTGAGAGGTACGGCGATGACCTCCTACAGCGTGACCTGGACAAGGTCATCACGCACTTGGGGATTGCTAATACCAGTGATGCGTCATACTCTACTGAAAGCGCAGATTCAGTCCGTAGAGCGTGCTCGCAGCAGCCCATTGATCAATCTCCCGTGAAAGAGGTTTGAGATGAAGATCGGGTGGACGAGGGGGCCCAACTGATGGGGAGGCACCATAAGCCAGGCACGGTGTTGGCTTAAAATATGATAAAGAAACTGAGTGATTCAGTTTTATTGATGGATGTTTAGATTAATATTTTAATGGTCTTTGGGATGGATCATACTTTTCTATTATTTTGGTTTGATTCGGTGATAATTAGAAAACAATTTGAATGTTTTGTTATATTATTTTTCATATTCATATGTCATTTAGTATATCATTCTTCTGAAAAGTTTTTTTAAATACCCTAAACCAACATCGCTCACACAAAATGTACTAAAAAATTACTAATTAGAAATATATATATATATATATATACACTATTTAACCAATATTGGTTAGGTCTCTAGGTGCATTCGATTAAAATAGAATGGTTAAAGAGATTAGGGAGGTAACGTCAATTTTACATAACCGTACCGATATCGATGACACGTAGCTTACATTTCGGTATTCCTTGACTCAAAGGCAATGTCGACTACATCTATCGTGCATAGACTGTATTTATAGTGGAAACCACATCGACATCGCGCTTATGCCTTCAGTCTGTTTCAAACGACTTTGACTTCACTTAATTTGTTTTTTGTTTATTAATTACAACCAAGCCGATGTTTGATTGCATCTCCCATGTCTTCACTTTTTCAATAGCCAGCCATGGACTGACATCGATTACCTTATGGTATAATCAAACTATGATTGACAGGAGTTCGATGTTGGTTGCGGAATATTTTTTTACCTTGCCTTTTATAAAACCAGGATAAATGTGCTTTTTATATCGAATTTAGTAAAAATATATTTTACTAATTCTTTTCTAAAAACTGAGGTAAAATAATTTTTTACCTTTATTTTCAGTATTTTTCCAAAAAAATCAAGTAAAAGGGGTGAGGTAAAAGCTATGTTTTCTAGTAGTGTGTGATGTGTCATAGTTGACAATTAAAATTATTAACATAAAATTTAAAAACTATAAGTATTATATTCGAGAAAAATCGAGTAATTAAGAGGTCAAATTTCTATTTGACCCTTTAAAAATCAAAGCGCACTTTGACAGTGCCGCTCTAATTTTCCTTCATGTCACTACTAACCTCAATTTGACCCTCTGAAAACATAATTCCACTTTAGAAATTTTGCTCTAAGTTCCATTAACGCCACTCTAGCTCCCTTGTTTAACTTTATTGGAAAATTAAAGGTTGCATTGGAGATGCTCTAAACCGAACTGTTAGTCATATTCATCAATATTTATCTATTTTTAAAATATTCTTCCTTCTTTTGATTTGTATCCAACATTTGAATTACTATATATTGGATTAAAAAATGTCTTGAAACATCATCGTTTCCACTTGCACTATGAGTGAGCCCTTTTTATTTGACTTCTTTTAGTATAGTTTCATTAAGTCCCATTAAATTTTATTAAAAATTATTTATTTTAGGTCGCATCTGATTCGAGTAAATTTCGTCTAGTTCAATTTAATGATTTTTGTACAGTTCCATGTCACCTTCTGACTATTATATCATATTTCTTTTATTTTTTTTAAAAACTATCTATAAAATCAATTCAGCACGAATAAACTAAACTCAACACAAATAAACTAAATGAAACACCAATAAACTGAACTCAATAATAATAAATTGAACTCAACACCAATAAACTATATTCAACACTAAATAAGCCCAACTAGGCAAAGCCTTACTTATATATGTATAGAAGAAAATGAAATAAAGAATAAACATTATAAAATATATTCAATAAGAATAAACATTATAAAAGATATTCAAGTAGGTAAGATAGTAAATAGAAGCCATGGTTCAATCTCTCTTGAATCAATAAAAGAAAAGAGAGTAAAGTACATTCATTCCTCCAATTTCATATTTAGTGCACATATGTCCATTTATTTTTCGAAAGTCCACATCTATCCTCAATTTTTTTTAATGAACATATATCCTCAGTTCTTCGGCTATATGGATATATGTTCACTTTTGAAAAACATGGGGATCATACGTGCACTTTCAAAAAATATGAAGAGCATATTTACACTTTTCAGAAAATGAAGGGTATGTGTATGCTAAACGTTAAAAAAACCTGGATATGAATGCACTTACTCAAGAAAAACAGAGGTAAAACAAAATTAAGGAAAATGAATTTACTCACTTATTCTCGAGTTTCCATTATTCTCAATTTCGATTATTGAAGATGGTTACCAGAACCCTACCCCCCTCCCCCCGCCCTAGCCACATTCATCGCAAATCTCCCTCCGATGAAGATTGATCATTCTCCGCCACACCCAATGAGGGTGTCAATTATCTTCTATCGCGGATTCTACGCACTAGTCTCCCGCTACCCATGCCTATCGGCGCAGATCGCGCACATGCACGGTTTTGTTCCTCACTAACAAGCGTCACCGCAGCTGATGTCGGGGCCACTGCCTCCACATATGCACAATTTTGCTCCTCACCACCAAGCGCCAGTGATTCTGAGGCCAGTGCTACACAAATTGGTACTTTTGTTCCTCACCAACAAGCTCGATGATGGATATACCACAGCTCAAACAAATGCGTACTTTTGTTCCTCATAAACAAGATTTGATGATGTCGAGAACACCGACGATGGATTCGAAGCCTAATTGATGGTTTACGGGAAAACCGAGGCAGGACGACGATGAGGATGATTAAAAGGCAGAGAGACAAATACCTTCAGTGGATATCTTCAAGATTCGCCAGATCCAAAGGGTGCTGGCTCTACAGCGGGAGCGTATCGCCGCCACCGCCAAAGCACAGAGTACCTCCGGATCTTTTAGATCTTTGGGAAGATGATTTCTTTTTCTTGTGTAGCCGCTGTTAGTGATAGGTTGGGTATTGATGCCTTATTAAATTATACAAAGATTGACGATAATTAATCTAGTTTTTTAATCAAAAAAATAATTGAGAAACATGCTTTTATAACCTTACATAATTCACATAAGTGCCGATATATCCTTTTGATAATTGAAAGTGAAAATATAACCCGAAATAAATGGTAAGTGCAAACGTACCCATTCCAAGATATTTAGAGTGGAATTCAATGAAAAGACTATTTTACCCCCTCTGAAAATTTAAAATTTTAAAAGAATGAAATTATAAGTATACCCCCAGAAACCCCATTCTTCTTCTTCTTTCTTTCTTTCTTCTTCTTCTTTCTTTCTTTCTTCTTTTCTACTTTTCTTCTTTTCTTCCATGTCACAGCTCTGCCCGATCAAAACGCCACTGATCAAGCGGCGGGCTAGGTGGCACTAGGGTTTCGGTGATGGGGGAGAAATGCGGCGCCATCTTTGTTGTGACAGAAAGCTAAGGTGGAAAAGGGGAGTTGTTGGGTTTGGCTAGGATAATCGGTAAGTGGATGGACTGTAGTTATGGGGTTGGGTGGCGCTAGGGTTTCGGTGGAGGGGGAAAAGGCGGCACCATCTTTGTTGAGAGAGTAGTCTAAGGTGGATATGGTTCAAAATTGATGAGTTGCGAGGAAGGGCTGGGATAATCAGCGGGTGTGTGAGTTGTGGTGGCGGGGTTGGTGGCACTAGGATTTCGGGGGTGTGGGGGGGGTTGGGCGTTGAGTGGAGGACAGGGGTGCAATCATCGGCGGTGGGGGTTGGGCTAGGATTATCAGCTCTAGGTTTTTGTGGTGGGAGGCTGGGCTGGAATCATTGGCAGCGGAATGGAGCAATGGCAACGTCGGAACTGGGGGGTTTAGGGTGGTGGCGAAGTTGCACCAGAATGAATGGGGTTGCAGTGGTGTCGAAGTGAAGATTGTGGTGGGGAAGTGGTGACCACGTGGTGGAGTGGCTGCGGAGCATCGGGGGCGGCGGTAGAGATGCGGAGCAACGGCAGTTTTAGCGGAGTGGGGGCAGAGGTAGTGGAGCAGTGGCAGAACTGTAGTGGGCCAAATAGTCTTTCAAAATAAATTATTCGACCCACAGGGCCTTTTGGTCATTTATGTTCAGTCAATGGCCAGAAATAACAAGTTAATGCTGGAATATACTCCGGAAGGTTATGTTATCACTTTCATCAAGTAATTAGGGTTGTTTTTGTACTAAATTTTTTTTAGAGTTATATTGGTATTTAGTCAAGTAGGTAAGGTTATATTTGTATATATTCCAAAATAATTTGACTTACACTTGCATTTCCCATCCGTGCAAGGAATTAAAGACAGTAAAGAAATAATCAATCTTATTAAGGAAGAATGAAAACTTTGCCGTTGTACTAAGAAAACTTTATAAGGGAACAGAATATTCTTGGAACATTTTCCATCGTTTTTCTCTTTTTTCCTATAGAACTTGCGAAGAAAACCAATCTGCGAACTCATATACAGGTGTGATTTTTTTTACGAAAATTAGGGGTACGACCACCATCCGTATCAAATCTATGATTTTCACTAAGCCTTTATCAGTTAAGGGTAGTGGATTTCCGGGATCTAAAAATTCTAGGCCCTTAGTTCCATCCATGCACTGATTGATCCTTCAACGTAGCCTCCAACGACCACCAACCTCCACCGGAGAAGAAAATACTATTAATTTCATTCAACTCATTTTAACCATCGCTAGAAGTTATTGATTTTTATGTCATCTGTTATATTGATTATTGAGCTTAGTTCAAAACATGATTATGCCGTAGACAATAGACCTGGCTACTGGATTATTTTTTTGTAAATGCAATCACTTCCGAGACCAGTTATTAGCAGAAATTGGCCGGAAGGGCTGCTTGGCATACTTACCCTTTAAGCTATTTTCTCTCTTTTTTGCTTGAGAATTATTTGCAAGTTCCTTTAGAATCAGTTTTATTTAAAAATTCTTGAACTTACTATGATGTTACTTATCTTTGATAAATGTCATGATTGGAGATATAAGTGTGTCTGCATATCCAGCTTGTTTTTCCTATACTCTCTCTCTCTCTTCCTCTGCTGATAATGTTCCCTTTTTCTGTATCTCCAACCACCGGAGATGGCGGAGCCACCGCTGCCTACCGGAGGTACATGAACTTTCGCCCAAATACTCACATCCAAACCCTCGCCTTTAGCACAAATTCTACCTTCCAATCAAAAACTTAAACCTGTCACAGAGCATAAGGGAGATATGGCGTGCCTATACTCTCAAGAAGAAGTCACTCAGCTTTCAGAACACTACAACAATATCCTTATTGGAAAATTTGTCAAAGGTCGTCAAACGATGGAGCAGCTGCAGATATCATTCAAGACAGCCGGATTTAAAGAAAAATTCCAGTTGGGCTCGCTTGACTTCAAACATGTCCTAATTCGGTTCGAATCCATGGAGGATTTCTAGAGATGCTGGATAAAGAGTAGCTGGACTTTCAATGGAGCCACAATGAAGATACTCATATGAACTCCAGACTTTTCCCCAAATGTTGAATCATCTATTGTTCCAATCTGGGAAAATATTTGAAATCCCCCTTTTATTACTATAATAATGATGCTATTCATACGATTGGAAATCTTATCTGGTCTTACATAAAATGGATGCTGCTACGAAAGCCCTGACTAGGCATTCAGCCATAAAAATTTGTGAAGAGGTTGACGTGTTAAAACCCCTGCAGGAGACCATAAAACTAGGCACCATTGATTCTAACAAAAAAAATATATCATAGAATATGATGAGTTGCCTAGCTAATGCACCCATTCCGTAAGATTAGGACATTCAATAGATCAATGCAGAACACTGCACCCAATAGAACCAAATAAGAACAATTGGAAGCCCACTGGTCAGATATTTGATGAACCACCATCGGTTTTAGTCACTGATCACACTCGTATGGATAACACTCAAGCAGCTCAGACAAAAGACAACTCTAATCCTACTTCCCAGCAAATCCATATGGCTCCCAGTATGAAAGAGGCACTAGGAACAACCCTTGGAACTGATGTGAATGATTTAGTGGCGTACCTAGGAGGAGCGAGTGCAGAAAAAATTTACCATCACCTCCTAAAATAATAAACTCACAAAAAATTGAATCCTCACAAGAGAAGGACATTGGTACAATTTTGATCACAATAATCAAAGAAACATATAAAGTCTTATGCTGAGGATGACATGTTTTTAAATTTATCCGATTCCATATCTACTGACTTTCTTACTAATCCACCTTCTCTAGACAGAGCTTCTCCTATAGTTACAAACAGGTTCCTACCATTATTGAAAGAGCAGGATATGGAACTCAGAAGATCTGAAATTCATATTTCAAATTCTAGAGTGCTCCGGCTGGATCAGGTAAGTCCTCAACCTGCAAAACTTAGCAAAAATAACTTTTTCACACAATTGAACAAAATGAAACTAAGATTCCCCTCAAAAAGATTAAAAAAACAGAAGATATGACTAGTCAACACCTACTATAAACTTTCTGGTCGGGAATATCCGGGGAATAGAGTCTTCACTCACAAGACTTAAAAAAACTATTGAAAGTTCATAACATTCAGTTTTTGTGTCTCACTGAACCAATGCATCCTAATGTTAAATGCATAGATTACATGAGGAAACTTCATTTTAATCAGAGCTATTACACAGACTCAGGAAAATTTTGGTTAATGTGGAATGATACTATAACTATTAATGTTAATTATCAGAACTAACAAGTTTTAACAACCATTGTAAATTTAAAAATATTTAAATAAATAATGGAAGCTTCTTTTGTGTATGCTTTAACCAATAGGACAGGTAGAATCCCATTATGGAGCTACATCTTTTCTCTCTTACCAGATAAAATAATTTTAATTGAAGATTTTAATGTCATTACATCAAGCTCAGAATATAGAGGCCCTAGCATTCCCAATCCTGGTAGCATTTCTGATTTTAAGAATTGCATAGCCACCAACGATTTGTTTGAAATAAACACTGTTGGCAATCTATTCACTTGGACAAACAACAGAATGCATAAACCTACCTTCAAAAGGCTAGATAGAGGTATGTGCTCTCAACAGTGGATAGATGAATTCCCAGCCTCTTCCATACAGATCCTAAACAAATAACTTCAGACCATAGCCCTATGTTACTGCAAATAGGTAGTAAATTAGCATCAACCCCTAGGCCTTTCAGATTTCTGGACACATGGTTTCAAAGACTTGAATTAAAGAACCTCATCCAAAATTAGAATCAACAAATAAATGAATCTCCCATGTTGCAGCTCTTTTTAAAATTAAAAGGACTCAAAATAATGCTTAAGACATGGAATAAAGACTCCTTTAGGAACATACATAAAAATGTTACAGATGCTGAATCAGAGGTATGTAAGCATGAAATCAGTTTCCAGGATTCTAGTACACAATCTGATTTTATCTCCCTTCAAAGAGCAAAAGCAATTCTCCTTTAAATTACTTAAGGAACATGAACTCTTTTGGCAACAAAGGAGCAGGCTTAAGTGGCTTAAAGAAGGGGATGTAAATACAAAGTATTTCCACCAATCGGTCCAACAAAAAAGGTCTAAGCTACAGATTATAAAAATAAAAAATGAAATATGAGTATGAACTACTGACCATACAGAGATAGAAAGTGAA
>JAUOBV010048959.1:0-13929 GCA_032360425.1 Rubia occidens
TCAACTCGTCATGGATTAGTACCCGAGTTATTCCTTTTCGCAAACCTTTGCTACCCACTCTCCCTCCATGGCACGAATTTGGTACACTAACCGACTCTTCATTCTTCAAGAATTCCATGTAGTATTCTATCGCCTCCTCGGTCACATACCTCTGCACTATAGTGGCATCCGGGTGAAATTGATTTTTCAAATAACCCTCAAATATCTTCATATACCTCTCGAAGGGATACATCCACCGAAAATAAACAGAACCACAAATTAATATTTTCTATACAAAGTGAACCAAAAAGTGCACTGAAATGGAGAAATACATCTCAGACACGCACAACACGATAACTATTTCCTCCTGCAGTTTCTCCAATTTATGACGACTAATTTCTTTACAAAAAAATTTCTTGAAGAAGCGATGCAACCGGGTAATGTCTTTCCTAATGTGAGTTGGCAAGATGGATATGATCACAATCAGAATAAATTCTTGAATCAAACAATGTGATTCGTGCGATTTCATACTCCCCATTCTCAATCCCTCACTGGACACCAGATCGCTAACCCAGGATGAGTAGCCCGTCGGCACATCTATACCTTTCAGGCTAGAGCATATCAAGTCTTTCTTAGATTTTGAAAGTCTGTAAAAAGTTGCAGGCAAGTACGTCATCGTCTCATGCACCATCGGGGCCAACTCAGGTCTAATTCCCATTTCGACCATACATTTCCTAAACTTGACACCATACTTTATCTTACCCGAGATATTCATCAAAGTACCAACCAAACTGTCACATACATTCTTCTCAACATGTATCACGTCCAAACAGTGTCAAACGTTAAGTATTTCCCAATACGGTAGGTCAAAGAATATGGACCGCTTCTTCCAACTACCAGCAACTTTAGGTTTCCTTTTCCTCTTGCCGAAGTCGTTACATACATCTCGCAACATGTACAAGATTGACGCACCTGTTTCTATAGGAGGAGAAGGCGATAACTCTACCTTGCCATTGAATTCATCACATACATTCCTCCACCGATGAGTTTTAGGAAGCCATCTAAGGTGCCCAAGGTACACTGTTTTACTTCTATGCCTCAACTGACAATAATCCATTCCATCTAAACAAATGGGGCACACCATGTGACCTTTCACGGAATAGCCAGACAGGTTTCCATAAACGGGAAGTCATTAACGGTACAAAACAAAATGGCTCTAAAATCAAATAACTCCTTACGAAACCCATCATACATACTTATTCCAAGATCTCATAGCTTTTTCAGGTCATCCACCAAGGAGGCTAGGTACACATCGATATCGTTTCCCGGTTGTTTTGGACCAGAGATTATTAAAGATAACATTATGTGCTTCATTTTCATGCACAACCATGGGGGAAAGTTGTAAATCATTACCATCACCGCCCACGAACTTTGACTGCTGCTCATATTACCAAAAAGGTTTATTCTATCAGTGCACAAACCAAGCCTCGGGTTATGTGGCTCATTCTCAAAAACCAAAAATGCCGCATCTATCTTCTTCCACTGATCACCACCGGCCGATGACTCATGAATTTAGGATTAACCACTATCTGATCTGCATGCTAGCTCAAATACTTTGCATCCTCGGGATTGTCAGATAGTCTTCTCAGTCGAGGAATAATAGGTAGGTACCAAACAACCTTGACAGGAACCTTATTCGTCTGCCGATTACCAACATCTCCTCAACATCCACCTCCTTCAATTTGAACCTTAGAGCATTGCATTTAGGGCATTCCTCTGCATTCAAGTGATCACCCCTATACAAGATACAATCATTCCGACAAGCATGTATATTTTCATAATCCATGCCCATCAGACATAGTACCTTCTTCACCTCATATACCGTTTCGGGGAGTCTATGGCCAACATGAAGCATTTCTTTCAACACTTTCATCAAACCAGAGAAACCTACATCATTGTAGGAATGGTTAGCTTTCACATTCATCAATTGTAAGGTAGCCTTTAATACCGTCATTCCATTGGGGCAGCCATCATATAGAAGTGTCGCATTATGTCTGTGGAGGTCTGGAAGTCTTTTAGGATTTCCACTGTAGTTTTTACAATCTCCTTTACCAACTCATCCATCATATCATCTTTCTTGGCCTCTACATCATTTGTAGTACACTCATATGAATTCTCTCCATGCCAAAACCAAGTTTTGTATGTTGGATCAAAATCGTATATAAATAAGTGTTCCTTCAAAGTAGTTGCTTCTTCATGAATAGCGTTGTTCCGGCACTTTTTGGAAGGACAATATACATACGACAAATTCTCCTTCACGGCATTTGCATAAGCATATTCAATGAACTTAGCTAGAAAAGATTGATAACTCTCGCTTGTTCGATCTTCAAAAAAACAATGGGCTTTGTCCATATATATTCCTACAATATAAAAACAAGCACACAATCTTTAGGGACCTATCATTGCAACAAATACATCCACCAACATTCGTTCAATCCATGGTTTCCATGCATATCGAAAACTTATACATATATGTCGTATACATTCATTATATTACCATGCACATGTATAACCACTAAAAAATAAAATAATGGAATGCCGTATTTCAATCAACCAATAGTTAAATACATCCCCTCATATGAAAGGAACAAACTTAGAACTTAAATTGAAGATGACACTTCAAATTGGAGGTATGCAAATACTTACTTGGTAATTGACTAATCACAATCAACAATCCTATTCGCCTCATTCAAAATTTGGGTTTTTGTTTTTGAAGAGGAAAATGGAATGGGAACAATATTTGGGGTATTATGATTAGATTTTGGTCAATGGAACCAAACTTATAAACTAAACCCCGACTATTAGGTCGCTGCTACAAACCATCGTTTAACAATTGACTAAAGATAAACAATGCGATGTCAGCCATGTAACAATTAACTAATATTGCTTGGTCAGACCCACATGACCGACGTCGCACTTACGTCGGTCAAACTATTTACTTTGATTTCCAAGCTATTTACCTCGGTTTAAATAGAATCGACGTAAAACGTCATTATTTACCTCAGTTTTTTATAACCAAGGTAAATGAAATATTTTACTTCAAAAAAAATAACTGAGGTAAAAGAACTTTTCACCTCGGTTATTTGATGTTTAGAAGAAAACGAGGTAAAAAGGGCAAAGTAATAGGTTTTTTTTTTGTAATGTGGTATGTAGTTGGGTTTGGAGGAGGAGTGTTGTTGATGGGAAATGTGTGTTGCTGCTGAAAGTTATTGAAATGAAAAATGGATGGGGAGGGGGGTTTTGGGTCCAAATTTTTGCCTAAAAATTTCAATTCTTAGTGGAAAATTCAAATCATGAGATCTCTCAGAGGGATCGCTTTTGGATTCTTTAAGTAAGACACATTTGCGAGATCGCACAGAAGTATCACAATCTAATTTTGGAAAAGTGTAGTAAAATACTCCCTATTAAGATTGTGGCCTGTAACGACGACCCATTGATACACAAATGTGAACAGCATTGTTCTGAAAAAGTGAATAACAAATTTTTATATCCAATTTTACATTTTAAATTCTCCACTCTGTCAGAGGGACCTAAATATACACTTGTCATTCCCAAACCCGATTATGATCGAGCCAAAAAGAAATTTTGACATCCGAAGTTGAACTTATACCAACCGAGGATAATAAGGAAACTTTTCTTATTCCACATAAATTCCAAGCTTTTCTGATTGACTTCATTTATACTTGTAAGTAATATTCTACAATCTATGTGAGGCCATGTACTGTCACTTCAAAAATTGAGATGGACGAAATCCTATTATCTTTTTATTTCTTCAAAAGCCAAGAATATGAAATTTCCTGCAATTCTATGTGATGGTTCCCATCATTCTCACAACTCTTATCGTAAAGTTATTAATAGAATACTAACAAAAATGATGGACGATTACCCAGGTATATCAATCCATGATCAAATCAGAACATTGTGGTGGTGAATTGGTGAATCAGTTGATTGTTATATCAAATTTTTCATTTCAAGTTCTCCCACTTCGTAAGAGGGACCTAAGTGAAAAATTATAAACATACACTTCCAATTCCAAACCCCGATTACGATCGGGTAAAAAAGAAACTTTGACATCCAAAGTTGAACTTATACTAACCGAGGGTAATAAAAAAAACTTGTCTTATTCCACATATACTTCCACAAGTTCTTCTGAATGATACCTTTTATACTTTAAAGTAATCTTCTACAATCTATGTGAGGCCATGTACTATTTCTTTAAAAATTGTGATGGGCAAAATTCTATTATCTTTTTATTTCTTTAAAAACTAAGAATATGAAAGTTCATCCGATTCTATGTGGTGGTTCCCATCGTTCTCATAACATTTATTGTAAGGGTAACAATGGAATACTATAAAAAATGATAGAGGATTACCCCGATATATCCATCCATGACCAAATCGTAACATTGTGGTCATGAATTGGTGACTAGGTTAATTGTTATCTCCAATTTTGCATTTCAAGTTCTCCCACTCTGTCAGAGGAACCTATTTGAAAAATTATAAATGTACACTGCCAAAGTTGAACTTATACTAACCAGAGGTAATAAAGAAACTTGTCTTATTCCACATATACTTCCACAAGTTCTTTTGAATAACACCTTTTATACGTGTAATAATCTTCTACAGTCTATGCGAGGCCATGTAGTGCCGCTTAAAAAATTGCAATGGAAGAAATTCAATTATCTTTTTATTTCTTCAAAAACCGAGATTATGAAATTTCATGCAATTCTATGTGGTGATTCCCTTCGTTCTCATAACACTTATCGTAAGGACATTAATGGAATACCAACAAAAATGTTGGACGATTACCCCGGTATATCTGTCCATGACCAAATCATAAGATTGTGGTCTTGAATTGGTAAATTGGTTAATTTTTATCTCCAATTTTGCATTTCAAGTTCTCCCACTCTATCGGAGGGACCCCAGTGAAAAATTATAAATGTATAGTGCCATTCCCAAACCCGATCACGATCAGGCCGAAAAGAAATTTTGACATCCAAAGTTGAACTTATACTAAACCGGTGTAATAAAGAAACTAGACTTAATCCACATATACTTCCACAAGTTCTTCTGAATGACGTCTTTTATACTTGTAAATAACCTTCTACAATCTATGCGAGGCCATGTTGTGTCACCCAAAAAAATTTGTGATGGATGGAATTCTATTTTCTGTATATTTCTTCAAACCCGAGAATATGGAATTTTATGCAATTCTATGTGGTGTTTCCCATCAAAATGGACTTCAATACAAGTCTCCAGTTGTGCTAAAATCAATTCTTATCGAACTGGACGTCTATGAAGTTCATAGACGTTTATAAACTTCAATTAATAGTATCTAATATACTATTTACCATTTTAAGGTCAATTATGTTCGTTTTGGTCAAATGCGGACCCACTATAATGCAAACCGACTTCATTAGCATGTCAGTCATAATTCTCTAAACATGATAGGTATGTGACGTCGCATATCCTGTTGGTCAAACATAGGCTCATTGCTATTGTAGTGGACTTAAATGGTGAGGTCCACAGTTGAATTCACTTCAACTTCACTACCGTGTCACTTTTGTTGACTTATCTGCAACATTGCTTCATCCAAGGAAGAATTCACAATGACTATATATATATGGAGCCCACCTCATACATCACTTCAATTATTCAACTTTCCCTTGAATTTCAGCAGTCCCTTAACCCATCTTTTCGAAGGTAGGCTTCTTAGATTCCCTTGAGTATTTTCATTTTTTTTATTTTCCATTAAATTTAATTTGTATATGGTGAATCAATGTGTTTTTTGTATTCAAATTCCCATGGATGTTGGCTTCGTGTTGTATGAATTTGGGTTTTATGTTCTCACCTGTCAACCAGCCCTATTTTGTTGTGCATGACCTTTGTTTGCTCCGGTTTACTACTGTTGATAATGAGTATGTTAGGTTTGAATGTGACATCGATGGTTCATAGATGATCCTTTGTTAGGAGTGATCGTGTAGCGATGTAGGTCATGCTTTTGTTCTGCTAACACTACTTGAATACGATGTCTCACTTTTCTCGTTTAACCAATCCATTTTACCAACTAGTTAGCGACGTTGGGCATACATGTCGGCCAAGCCACTTTTTGGTCCGACGGTTAAATGCAAAGCCTTGCTGACAAAACAGATTAATTGAGCCAATTTATATTGAATTTCAGGAATAATGGCCAACAATGCTTATTCAAGTAGACGTGCCCCGATTGAAGTGACTGATTTCATGTTTGGATTTAATTAATTATCTAATTATATTATTAAACATTTTTTTACCAATGCAGATCTCTAGCGATTCATATGAGGATCGTCATTCTCGGACCACATTCGGGGATGTCATTCCACACTTTGTCCACACTCTTGCTAAACCTACTTCGGCGCAGTTCCAATTTTGGTAAGTCTTCCCTGTTACACATGTATTTCATTTTCAATTAACTTTTTTATAAGTTACTTTCATATTACTAAATGTGATTTTTTTTTATAAATCAGTATGTCCCAGACAACTCCTACCACCATACAAGTTGCCCGTTGTGTTGCGGTGCAACGGAAGGGAATATAGGCTGCACTACTTGGGGAATTTGAATTTCAAGAACCTAATCCCGAAGGGTTTCCCTAGGACACGCTTTATTTCAAGTTGGTAAATGAGGTTGGGCCCATAGTTTTTCATCTCATTGTTCATCCCATCAGATTTTAGTTTTCCAGAACTTTTAAACAAATTTTCAAAATAATTTATTCAAATTTGGAATAACATTTATTTACATGCATTTATGGTTCAATCTATAATCAATTTAATTGAATTTATTTCAATGTGATTGAATCCTTCATATGAAACCCAAGAATCCTTCATAAGTAACTCTCTCTCCATCCTCCATTTCAGGGAATAGTGGTTATAAAAAAATCCATTGCATGAAAAGTAACATGAAACAATAATAATCCTGGAGGGCATTTTCAATAATAAAATTAGAATTAAACACCAACCATCATCTGCAGTGTAGGCACTGATCTTCTCCCCATCATAAGTTATTATCCTATTACCAAATGTGAGGCTCTATAATTATCTTCCAGCTGTCTGATAATCTCCATGTTCACTTTTTTTATCTCACCTCCAGAAGAACTGATACTTGCATGCATGTTCATTCACCAAACTCAGAATAAAAATAGCATATATTGAACAACATAAATATATATTGAAATACGGGAGTATATAATAAAGACTTAATGAATAATTCACTAGGACCAAAACTGGAATAATACTGAAAAATTTGAATAATTTGTTCCAATCATACTGATACTCTCAAATAGTTTTTGCGACCAAAATGATGAGACGACAAATGCATGTATTCTCCAAATCATTTAACATATCTTTTGTTATCTTTTTGTTGGAAGATTGCTACATTTAGATAGGTTTACATCATAAGGGGTTTAGATGACCCTTATTGGTTTTCATATCTAAATCCTTTATTTTGTACCTTATTTTTAGTCTAATGGATTTTTTGCCCTCACGAGCATCTAGATTCCATTTTTTGAGAACAATTTGTAGATTGCTTTTAAGCACTTCAGAGTGTTCTAGTGAAGACCATTCACAAGAATGGTAGAATATTGAAGCCCACGAGTCAAAACAGGGTAGAAGATAGAAGGGTCGAAGAAGGAAGACAAAAAAGAGGATGAATTGTGACCTGGAAGCTTTGACCAAGTTCTTATAATTATCTGAGAAGAATTACCTTCCAAGGGCAGTACCATTGGATTCCTCTTCTTGAGAACTATAAAATTGATTAAAAGAATTCCCAAATGGGATCAGCGGTACACCCATAGCAATGCAAAAAAGTTGAAGAAAAGAGGAACTGAGGGGCGCGCACCCCTCGCACCAAACACTCAAGGGGAAACACCCCTAAAGCATGGCTAGCCCCTTCATACGCGTGGCCACACGCTGGGGGAGCTTTGTACGCTTCCGACCGAGCATTTCAGCACGTGCGCCCGACGCGGACCCCACACACCTCTACTACATTTTTTGACTTTTCTTGACCAAATTAGGTCATAAATATCTCCCCGTCTTCCCCATTTGTCTAAGCCAAACTTGGGGCCTCAAAACCCTAGTTTTTCTTCATCTTTTCTTAGTTTTTTCATTTCTTCCATGAATTCTTGTAAATATGTTGTGGGTTTTCATTACCTAGGTTCGTTATGACTTGGGAGAAATTGATTGAAGCTTCCAAAACCATTTAGTGAGACTCTATTTTACTCTTTCATGAGAATTTTTGGGAAGCATTTATCGTGCCATTAAAGTTAATTCTTACTTCATTTATGTTATGAGTTGTTTGAGAATATGAAATGTTTGTATGATTAAGTGCTAGAAGTGTTAGGAAAGTGTACAATTTCTTCTCTCCTTTGGCATGGAAATCCAAGAACATGGAATTAGAACATCTTATGGGTAAATGATGTTAATCTTGCTAGATGAGTATGTTAATGTTGTTTATTATCATATTTTTTTCTAAGGTAGCGAGGAAAAATTGAATCTTGTATGTTGTTTGTTCAGGGTTTAGTCTAATTAATGCTTTGTTTGGTTAAATGGCTAGGAATTTGGTTTAATGCGTGTAGTTATTATCAAATATATAGTTCTTTGTATATAATGTCATTGATGAAATACCTTTAGAAGTTGTTTGTCTAAAGTGCTTATCAATGAGATTTACTAATGGTCGTTGAACGTCTTTGCAAATTACTAACTAAGAAGAAATGAATGTTGATCTTCAAATGGAGGTGATAACATTCCCCACAAACAATTAATGTGAATGAACGAGTGAATGAGTCTAGGATCTATAAGAGGTTTGGAAGTGGGAATCAATTGCCCCCAACGCTTTGTTAATTGTGATTTTACCATCTTTTTAGCAACTTGTTGCATGATAGCATAATTAGTTCACTTTGGTAATTGTGTTATCTTTCAATTCATAACTTAGAAAACCAACCAACCCCCCCCTTTACATGCTTTCTCATTTATACATATATATACACATACATAAATACATATACACATACATAAATACATATACATATACATATATATATATATATATATATATCTAGTCTTGTATTTGCCCTTATATGTGTAAACCTTTAGAAAAATCCCTTTTCTTCGTGGACGATCCTGACTTGCCATTATCTACTTGCAGTTAGGAAGAAATTAGGGATTATAAATTGTATTTTTGAGAGGTACGACGATGACCTCCCAAATTTTAGTGTCGTTGCCAGGGAAGAGGCATTTATTTTAAGTTTTTAGGCATATTTGTGTGAATATTTGCTAGTTATTTTTATTTAACTTTTATTTGAGTTTGTTTTGTGTTTGGAGACGTATTCCTTTGTCTTTGATTAATGGTACGTACTAGTTCCAAGAACCGAGAACCTTTGCAATATGACCCAAATTCTTTGTTCTTCTTTATTTTTAGTTATTTTTGTTCGGAGTCGGCATTTCTTGAGTTCTTGATGAATTTTTATCAAGAATCCTTGCAATATGATTCCAAATTTTTGAAAAAGAAAAAAATGGAATATCTCACCTTGAGGGAACTCATGATGAGATGAGAGGCTCAACAAGGAAGCTTTTGCAGAGTTTTTCATTCCAACCATCTTACCGAGTCTTGCTATTGGTTAAGAGAGGAGCACTACGAGGAGGAATGAACCGTTGGCTTCCAAAACCAAGGGTATTGTGAAGAGTGCTATCAAGAGGTTGGAGTTGTTGATTTTCTAGATCAAGAAGTTGAAGAATGGTATCCGTACTACGATCCTTACAATCCAGAGTGAAGTGGTAATCCAAATTTTTGGTATGAAAATGCACCGGAAAACCAACAATATGAGAAAAATGATTGGCCTTCCCCACTGTATACCATGTCCCAATACCAAGCTCAAGGAGAAGGTTTGAGTTTGACAAATGTGGAGATCATCGATGCAATAGTAAACTTGACCAACTTGGCCAAGATTAACGAGGAAGCAGAAACTCGAATCTCCTCAAGACTCAAGGCTTTGGAGGGGAATATAAGCAATATGTGGAAGCGGTGATCCGATTAGAAGCTCGATATTCCGAAGATACACCATTCCAAGTTGAACTCGAAGATACGGTGAGTGTGGTAACCTTAAGAAATGAATTTGAATTTGAAGGGGATGCAAAGTTGGTTGTTGAATACATAGAATTTGGTGAAGAGGTGATTGTGCTACATTCATTATGCTTGCCATCATTACCCCTACCCAAACTAAATGAACCCGCTCCACCATTTTTGGAATTCTTGAAGGAGACAATAGGGGAGTCAAGTGATTATGCCAAACTTCCGAACCACCCATCTCCTTTAAGACCAACTCCACCTCAAAAAAATCTTCCTCTTGGAAGATTTATACCCCCACCTCTCTAGTTTGGGATACTCATGGTGAAGGGGTTCAAACCTTCACCGTATAGATAACATTAGGGGCGTACAAACGACCTTAAATATACGGAGCTTCTCAAGAGGCAACCTGAGCTATTAAGTTAGGCTAGTGTTTTATTTCTTGTAAAAAAAAATTCTCAACCATGTCCTCAAACCTTTAGCCAAAACCACAAAAATACCACCATAATCCACCACCAAAACCAACATCTAGGAGTACAACTAGTTGTTACTTTTTGTGGGTGTTGATCGAGACTTACATAGTTGTGGATTTATAGTGGATGAGTCAAATTTCCATATTGGGCGGAGTTAGAGAACATGGAGGAGAAAACATTCATTGAGGAGTGAGCCTTGCTACCACCGGGAAGGGCCTTTAAGGTCCTATTTGTTAGTTGTTTCTTTCTTCCTTATTTCTTTATCTTTTCCTTTGGTTCACAATGAGGAAAATGTGTGTTCCAAGTGTGGGGGGAAGATAAATATATCTCATTGTATGGTATATTAGTGTGAACAATCCATACTTTGATTTGTTTTGTTTGAAAAAAAAAACAAATTTCCCGCAAAGTTGAAACCCGATAGGGTAACATAGGTGAAATTGGGAGGCCCGTATAGATCAAAAACCCAAAAAGGTGACCTATGCTAAAATGAGAGGCCAAATGGTGTGGAAAAAGGTGAGGGTGATCATTGAAAAAAAGGTGTGAAACTAGGATGAAAACCAAGAGGGCTTCTAGGCAAAATGAAAGAAATTGAAAATATTTATGCTTCTCTTGATTTGTCTATTGCATAGCTTTTTGGGTAGAGTAAGTTATCTTAACATTATATGTATACCTCACTCTTGTTACGGTTTGTTAGGTGTTTAGATTATCTTAGGCTTTGGGATGTGAGAGTGTGAGGGATTCTTATATCCCGGAGGCTCAGGTAAGCTAGGAATAAGATGTTGGGTGTTTTGGGAAATCCCTTGCATGTTATTTTACGCTTAGGTATTGGCTTGTTCTTGTTTACTCGAGGACGAGTAAAGGTTTAAGTGTGGGGGATTTGATGAGACAGCAAATGAATGTATTTTCCGCAGCATTTAACATCTCTTTTGTTATCTTTCTCTTGGAAAATTTCTATATTTAGGTAGTTTTACATCATAAGGGGTTTAGATGACCTCTTTTTATTTTCAAATCTAAATCCTTCATTTTGTACCTTATTTTTAGTCTAATGGATTTTTGATCCTCATGAGCATTTAGATTCCATTTTGTGAGATTAATTTGTAGATTACTCGTAAGCACTTCGAAGTGTTTTAGTGAAGTCTATTTGCAAGGATGGTAGAAGAGTGAAGGTCATAAGTCAAAACAGGGTAGAAGATAGAAGGGTCGAAGAAGGAAGACAAAGAAGATGATGAATTGTGATCTGGAGGTTTGGACTAAGTTCTTAGAATTATCCAACAAAAATTATCCTTCAAGGGTGGTACCATTATAGTCCTCTTCTCGAGCACTATAAAATAGACTAAAAGAACTCCCAAATCGTATCAGCGGTTCACCTGTAGCAACGCAAAGAAGTTGAAGAAAAGAGGGACCGACGGGCGCGTAGCCCGCTCACTTAGGTGCGGCCAGCCCCTTCGTGCACGCAGCCATGTTCAGGGGGGCTTTGTGGGCACCTACAATCCCGAGCTTCTGGCGCATACCCCACGCACCTCTGCTACACTTTTTAACTTTTCTTGACCAAATTTGGCTTTAAATAGCCTCCCTTCTTCCCCACTTGTCTAAGCCCGACTTGAGGCCTCAAAACCCTAGTTTTTTTCATTCCTTCCATGAATTCATGTAGCATGTTATAGGTTTTCATTATCTAGGTTAGTTATCAATTGGTAGCAATTGATTGAAACTTCAAAAACCATGTAGTTAGACTATATTTTACTCTTTCATGAGCATATGTTGTGAAGTACTATTGTTCCATTAATGTTGATGTTTACTTTATTTATGTTATGGATTGTTTGAGAATATGGAATGTTTGAATGATTAAGTACTAGAAGGGTTAGGAAAGTGTACTTTTTCCTGCTGAGATTAATGTCATCTATGTATGACTATATTATGAGTTTTTCATTTGGAGACTGCCCAATTCTAAAATAAATTTTATTTTTTGTTGATGGGTTATAATAGGATTATGACAGTTATCGATGGAGTTTCAGGATTTACATGGATGGACTCTTGATTTAACTATTTCCCTGACAGTGTCAAAGCCATACAACATAGGCAATGAAGGTTTAATACAATTAATATTTCAATTTCATATCAACCTTATATATTTTAATAGATTGTAACATATATTTGTAGTATATGTTATAGTTTTGTGGGTTTTACCATGTAATTCTTTTCCTCATTAATTGAACAACAATTGATTGTTTTATGATGTTTAACCAATTCACGAGTTATCAAATATCAATTATCATATAACGACTATCGATGAACGATTGTTTGTGTTATCAAATATTAAATATTATGATATTTTACGACAATCGATATCTCCACGATTAATTCTAAATGTCACACATACTGGTACGACGATGACACCTTACCGAAATTGCGTATACCGACATCTATTTTATTTTTTTGCAAACATCAGCCCGTCAAAATGATGTCATTGATCCGCACTCTGTGGGGTCATTAACCCGTGGGATAATCAACCCACGAAGGGCTAGGAGATCAAAAATATATTTATATTTTTGCTCTCGTGCCTTGTACAATCTACTGTAGAGTAGCTAGTGGCAAGTCCAGGGTCATCCACAACGATGCAAGAATTCAATAGTTAAGTATACAAAATTCACAATCATGTATCACTCTGATTGTGTGTTGGGAATAGCTAGTGTCACTAACATGGTTTTATGGGGAGGAAGTTTATCTAACAAACTACTAATCATGAAAAGCAAGAGAATAAACTATATTAAGCTAAGCCTTGGGAATATTTGCGTAACATGACCGGTAAATGACTTTGAACTTATTTTCTATCTCATACAAGACATATAAACCTATCTCATTGTCTATGTCACGTAGTGTGTTTGATAGTTGACATTTCCCAATTTCTATCACACAAAGTTGCCTACGTCTATCCTATCAACGTCACCTCCGTAATTGGGAAAAGTGTGTCGTGCGGTTAAACCAAGTTTAGCTTTTTTTTTCCCATAAATAAATACATCACGGGCACTCCACTATGAATGTTTCTCCTTATGCTTATAGAGGCAAAGTAATCAGCATCTCTTGATGACTCCAGGGTTGACAATGGCCGTTACACTACAACTCTAGTTGCTACAAACTATCATATGTTACCTATCAGGGTATAATCCATCCAGTCAAATTATGTTCTTCTAATCAAAATGGTGCTCACAGTCTTATATGCATTCACTCACATAGACGAGTACTCACGAACCCACAAAATCCTAACCCACACTCTCAAGGGGACAGAAAAGCGTAGCACGATTCATGTCACATGCAACAATGGTGAATC
>JAUOBV010049064.1:0-13927 GCA_032360425.1 Rubia occidens
GGTTACGTTCCTCAAGGCCAGCACCCAGGCGTTTTATAACGGCAACCCGCAGTTTTACCGGCTGCCCGACAATTCGGAGAAAAACTTTATTCTGAGCGCGTTGGCCAACTCGGGCAACTCGGCCGGCGGCACGGGCATGAACAGCAAGCTGCTGCGCTCCTTCGTGGACAGCACCAGCCAGAAGGCCCGCATCAGCCTGAAAATCGCCGACATCGGCTCGCACAAGCTGGATACGCTGGTGAATAAGCGCATCGAGCCGGCCATCAAGCGCATTTTTGGCGGCACCGACATGACGGTGCGCCGCACGGGCACGACGGTGATTTTCACGAAGGGCAACGAGTACGTGATTGGCACCTTGGGCGAGAGCCTGATGTGGGCCTTCGGGCTGGTAGCATTGGTGGTGCTATTGCTCTTTCACTCAGTACGCACTATCTTCTACGCGCTGATACCCAATATCTTAACCTTGACGCTGACGGCCGGCGTGATGGGCTATTTTGGCATCGCGCTGAAGCCAGCCACGGCGCTCATCTACGTGATAGCCCTGGGCATCGACGGTGACAACTCGATTCACTTGCTGGCCAAGTTCCGGCAGGAGATGGCCATGCCGGGCAAGAGCGTGAGCGAGGCCATTACCAACACGCTGAGCGAGGCCGGCTCGAGCATGATTTACACGAGCATCGTGCTGTTCATCGGCTTCAGCATCTACAGCTTCAGCGAGTTTGGCGGTACCAAGGCCTGGGGGGTGCTCATGGGCGCCTCGCTGCTCATTACCAACTTCTCGAGAGTAGCTAGTGGCAAGTAAGGGGTTGTCCATAGAGATATTAGAATTTAAAAGTTAACTATACACAACTCACAATTGGGCATCAATCGATTATGTGTCAGGATTAACTAGTGCTACAAACTTAGGTTTTTTGGGGGGAGGGGGTTGTCTACAAACTACTAATCATGTAAAATAAGATAACAAACTATATTAAGTTGATCTGCACCGAAAAGAATGCATTAATCAATGCATTTAGCCCATTTGTTATTATGAATTGGTTGATTGCTTCCTAGGTTTAGTCGGGTTTACATTACAAGGGTTTAGATAGTCACTGTTTGTTTTCTTGGTTAAATCCTTAGGTTTTTACACTTATTACTCCAATGGACGTTATGTCCTTACGACCATATCTAGATATTATTTTATGAGATTATTTGTTAGATTGCTCGTAAGCACTTCGGCGTAGTTTGTAGAAGGCCATCCGCAAGGGTGGTAGTAGATAGTATAAGGTCATTCGCAAGAATGGTAGTAGACAAGGCCATGAGTTAAAACGTGGTAGTAGATGTAACCAAGGCCGGAGGAGAAAGGATTCGAAGTTCGACCAAGGAAGAACTGGCATGACAATGTAATACTACACAGTCCATGCCCGCCATCACGGGCTGCAAGGACATCACGACACGTGCCAGTCGATATGCTCGTGCGGCTAAGTATGGCCACGGGCCGTGCCATATTGCACGGCCCATCCAAAATCAAGTTCAATATAAAATACCATCCGCAAAGATTTTGCACACCCACTCCATTAGTTTCCAATAAATAGACTACAACCCGGCAGCCCGCAATGTTTTAAACGGCCCACACCGTTATGAAGTGGAATCAAGTTTCCAGTCACCAGCTCGTCACAAACTACGACTTTTTCCATTGTGATAATTCGTTTTGATGTCACCTTTTTTTTATTTACAACACTTTTTTTCATTGTAAATACAAGTATTTACGACATAATACTCTGTTGTAAATCCACATTTTTATTAAATTTCTTAAATAATTATTACATTTATTGATTATTGCATAATCTGCTGAAATGAATATAAAAACTGGCAATTGTAGTTCATCAATTTTTTATAAATAAATTATAGATATCCAATATTTAAGTCATGACATCTAAAATTTTAATGATCCTTGACTACAAAATAAATTCTTAAGATAAACTAATTTTAACAGTATTCAATTAAATCGGCTTCATGTAGCTAAAAACTCCGTAATTCTTTGATTCTACCTGCACTCATCTTTAATAACCTGAAAGATCAAAAGGAAAAAAAACATAGTTATGATAATTTAGACATGTATATCCATTTATTTATGCTATCCTCAAGCTCGAGTCTAATCTAACAAAACTTTTAACCTTAATGCATTTACTGATAAATTTAAATGTACGAGTTAAGACTAGGTGTGTAAATGAACCGAGTTGTTCACAAAAATAATCAAACGACCTGAGACTGAACTAAGGGTTGTTCGGGTTTGGCTCAACTCATTTACAACACCATAGTTCAAACAATTCACAAACAATTATATTGTGCAACATTTAGTATGCAATATTAATATAGTAAAATAGCCATACCTTCATTGATTATTAGCAACACTTTCACAAAATCGTTGAAATGCCATTGTCATAAATATATCTACCTTTTGTGTCAAACCATTTGTTTGTTCTCTCAACTCTTTCACTTCAGCATCATGCTCCACATGTTCTTTCTTCCGAATCTCTTCCATTTCATATAACCGCATTTTCATTTCACTAATTTCTTTGTCCTTATCCCAAAGTTTACTAGTGAGATCTACACAACTAGGTAGGTCTCCCCTTATATTTGTGGGTTTTGTATCATACCGATAACGAAAAACTTGATTATGATCTTGCTGCCCTAAAACCTTCTGTATCAAATAAAAATGTGATAGAGATTGATCTTCTTCAATACTAATGATCTCATCCTTTACAATAAAAGAAAATTTATTAAAGCACACATATATGAGTAAGTTTATTATTCACTAAATATTCATATATATGAGAAACATAAGTGTTTGTTAGCTGCTTCTTCATCCGGAGTCCCACATTTTCTCATTCTAATTCTCTTAAAAATCTGAGATACTGATGGAACATTTCCGTCCTTTCCTCCCTACATATGAAATCAATTTTTACTCAAATTATTTTTATCGACCTGATTAAAACATAAAGTTACTATTATGTTAATAAAAAGAACATATCATTTCACTCCAAACAACTTCCTTAATTGGTTAGGGAAAGTTTGAGTGGAGGTTACGAGTTTGTAAATCTATGAAAAATGATTTGGGGTTATAGGGTTCTGATGGGTTATGAAAGCCCGTCCATTTTTTTTAATATACTAAGATTAATTTCTGAGCTCGAAATGTCATCTATTTGATTTATCAAAGACAAGATGTAGTTCCTATTTCAGAGCCCACTCGCTGATATAGTTCCTAGCTCGTAACTGATTTCTAGGCACTAAAAAAATGGAGCAATAAAGGTGGTTTTCAAATGGGTAATTAATACCCATTTCTTTTGAGCGGGAGTTCCCTATAAATTTTTCCTCCAAAAACCCTCCCCATACATTCTCCCACAAATTCTTCAAAAATCTCTCCTAAATTCTCACTTCCATTGCCAAACCTTCCAAAACCCTAGATTTCTTTATCTACATCACAAAATCTCTGAAGAATCAACACCATAGAGCATTGAAGTTTGGTTGGGTTTTTACATGGTGAAGATATGGTCTACCTATATCATTTCAACATCTAATCCCTATCTATTGTTCAAAGGGTTAATATTAAAGTGGTGTTGATGTTGTGTTGAGGTGATAAGTTTATAAGTCCCATTTTTTGAGTGTTCTTCTAAAAGATATGTACATGATGTTTACAATATTATAATCCATTTATTTGTTTTTTTAAAAAATATTTCATGTCCTTCCTTGTGAGCTAGTGCAGAGTAAGTGGAATATATTGTTTATCGGTAGATACTTAAATGTGACCGAAAAGGAGTCAACTTTGTTAGTATTCAACCAATGGGGAAAATATTTGTCTGAAGTGCGTACAAAGTGGTCTAGTTAGATAGGGAAAGAGGGTAGGAAAAGGGTAGACATCAAGTTTGATAATTGGCATGAGGTCCCCAGACAATACAAAAACATGCTTTGGACAGGATGCAAGGTGACCACTAGCATTTCTTACTTTGATTATGCTTCAACCACATGCCTTTTCATCTAAGCTTTAAATAAATTGAGGTGGATGTATTTCATCATGATTTGATATAATTTGTATAGAGGCCATTCGAGATCAATTGTCCGGATTTGGATGATTTGAACAAGAAAGCAATGGCCATGATGTCCAAAAGGTTAAGAAAACACAAGTACACATGATGATCGTCAAAAAAGTTAGAGATTATATATTCTCTAGTACAAAAGGTGATCGTCCATGGTTGACCTACACACACATTCAACTGGATAGATAGAAAATACATAAGATATGAATCTTGGATAATGGGGAAAATGTAGGTAATATAAATTATTTTTAATTTTCCTCCATACATTATCATGGAATGACTATGAAAACCTATGGAGGTATGAACAAGTGAACCAGACGATATGTCCCTATACTTATTGTAAGTGATATAACATTTCACTTTTTACAAATTATTAATATTTCCATATCATTTCCTAATTGATAACATCCTATTTCATTTTGATGGTACATGTATTATTTTGCTAACCAAAGGGACATGGGTTGGATAGGGTATTTTTTCCCGGTATTTACTCAAGAAATCGGGTGTACTGTTCAGGAGAGAATTAACTACATTCGTGATTTGCACCTTTATACATGCATTAACCAATGATTCGTCACACTTATTATCATGTTTTCTTGGGTTGATTTCTAGTTTTAGTTAGGTTTACATGACAATGGGTTTAAACAACCATTATTGGTTTTCTTGTCTATTTCTCGAGTTTTATAGACTTAATTGAAGCTAATGGATACTTTGTATTCATGAGCACCCCAGATTCTCCTTTTTGATCTTACAAGTAGGTTTCTCGTGAGTACATTTCATCATCTTTTGTAGAAAGCCATCCGCCAGGGTGGCAGTGGAGAAGATATTTGAAGGTCATTCACAAGGATGGTAGAAGATATCGAAGACCATTCACGAGGATGGTAGTAGATTGAAGGCCAAGAACTCCAAAGCATGGTAGTAGATGGAATTGAACCCGGAAAAGACAGATTTGAAGTTCAAGAATATAAAGAATGGAAGACGATACCAAACAGCCGAACCAACCGGCTAGCACGAGACTTTGCACGAACCAACACCAGCTATGCACGGTCCGTGCAAAGTGGCTAGCTTGGCCCATGAAAATTTACATGAGTCATGCACATCCGTGCAGGATGCGATACCAATGCTACAAAATCATTCCTAAATGGCTAAGTATGGGCGCGAACCTTTCCATTTTACATGGTTTGCATCGTTCCAAGTTCCACAGTGAAGACCAGCCTACGGGGTGAGAAAAATAGCACGGCCCGTGCTATTTTCTAAGAAAAACTCCTTCCAGCCTACGGGTCATGCCAAATGGCACGGAACGAGCAAATCAAAAGTTCCAGACAAAGCACCTGCTCACGGCCCGTGAGTGTCCGTGCGCCCTGCCCGACACAAAACTATACATCCCGTGTTAGTCCCTGTAGACCACGCCAACACGAGACTGCACAGACTATCCCGTACTGCAAGCCCTTCCGTGGCACGGCTGTGCACGAACTGTGCCATTTTTCACTGGCCTCGCAAGTTGCGGTTCCTAGGGTATCTAGGCCATTTTGGGCCCTTTCCTAAGCCCAATTCCCTATTACTATATCTATACCTATGTCTACTAGGTTTTAAGTTTATGATTTTTAGACTTTAAGAGTTGGTTAGAGAGAGAAAATTCTCTTCCATCTCTCCTGGTTCTTTTGCTTTCTTCTCTTTATTTTTCTTCTGCCCAAAAATGTTGAATCCAATGAAATATATGGGTTCAATGCTTAGAGAGTAGTTTATTTACTAGGGGATTGTGTTTGTATCCATGTATTAATGTTTGTTTTGTGAGATTCCTTAGGTCTACCTATTCTATGTGTTTGTGATTATTATATTGGAATGTTCTTTATATTCTTGTGAATTGAATGATTGGCACACTAAGATTGGCACACATCGTGGTCTACTTTCATGTTGGTACAATTATTGATACCACCCGGGGAAGGAAACCTATATGTGCGTGGGGTAACGATAGTCCAAAACTGTGTGGGTATGTGCACGTGGGTTGCTAATTCAACGTTACGATCGACCGTACACTAGTATGCCGGCGAGCTGGTCCGAAGGGTTTCATGTAGAGATAGCTAGAGTAGCAAACTAAGGTTGGCTATGCAACCCTAGAACAATTGATAAGATTCCTAATTCATTTTCCTCTATAGGTCTAACGGTAGAGCGTTCATGGTGTAGTACCTGAGACGTAATAGTACAGGGGAGATTCAGATCTGCAGGCAGGGCCATTGACTCTTAGATTCGTAATATCTCCGTGGACGACCCCGGACTTTCCACTATCTACTCTTTTTGGTAGCATAGTAGTCAAAACGGGAGCAACAATACAAATCTCTATCTTTGATAACTCTCTCTCGGGTTAATTTGGTGGATCTCTCATGATTCATTGTAACGAAACCGGAACGGGGTGGGTTAATTCGTAGAAGCATTCGACGAACAGATAAAAAATTATTTGTTTCACTGAATATTGAAAGGTGATGGATACACACTAATGTCACTTAACCTAAGCTAATCCATTAATACATTTTTAATTTTTTTTACTCAAATGTTATAGAGACCATTGGAGATTAATATTTATCATACTCGACAAGAAGCGGGTTTATTGGATGGATCCTCTTAAATACTAACCGTATGATGCGTTCATTAAAATTTTGGGTGACTCTATCAAAGGTCTTTGGAATTTTGGTAGTGAGGGTTTGGGCCTAAGACAAATCAAGGTGTGATTGTCTATTCATGTCATATAATTCTATTCAATCATCAGTTATTGTAATTATATGATACTAATTTTAATTTTATTTATTAGTACAAGAAACAAGCAAATACATAGGAATGCGGCTACTATGTAATGCTATACGCAACAGAGAGTGTTCTACATGTTCGTGTGGATTACCTAGAAATCGATGAGGTGAGTACTAAAATGATTCTTTTGAGATCATATTTAAGCAATGAAATATGTTGAACTAATTCTTGTTTTGTTACTTTGGTTGTTTCACATATTTTTTCAAAAGTTGACAAGCCGTATTCAAAAGATGATATCAACAGTGCAAGAAATTACTTGGCTAGGTATCTTGTGTACTCTCGCTTCTCTTCAATTGGGAATCCAAATATGGTATTATGAGATACTTGTATTAAATGATAGAGTTGTGCGGAAGAGATTTTTGAAGACTTCTATTCCTATCTATAGATTGTTGCTTTGTTAGCGTAGTCAATAGATTTTCGATATCTAGTGTCATCTTCTCTTGTAATTTGTACAATCTGGATCTGTTTCACAAGGCTTTCAAAAAACTGATTTTATAATGAAATAGTCTGATTTTACCATCTTGTCCGATCGAAGTTCCGACTGAGGGCCTACTTTCGATATTTTAAGTTTTACCCTAGACCAGAATCCATGTTCCTCTATCGGAACATATAGATCAGAAATTTTTCCAGCCTCGAAATTGTATCCCCAGAAAAAGTATTTCCTGCATAGATAAAACCGTACATATCCAAATTAATCCTCGATGGAGGAACTTGTTCTTATGCCCAGTCGACGTTCTGAGTTCGTAACTGCATTTCACCTCCTGTTATCTGACTAATAGGTCCACACTCAAAATTTAAAAATTAGTTCTTCAATTGGAACCATAAACATTATAGACAGTCGGATAATCAGTTTCACACTCGGAACTGCTCCTAAAGTCCGTTTGTCAGAGTGAAAATTTTGATCTTGGAACTAATCAAATGCGGTTCCAGAAAAGGATCAATAGCTGTTCATAACCGCCTTTGATCCTATTTATTCAAAGGCAGTTCACATAACCACCATTGATTGCAGAGGATCAAAGGCATGACTAGATATGTCACTCCTAAAGTGATTTCTTTGGACCGAAGGACTCACCTTTAATAGGCCTGTTCTCCACTAGTGCAAGTGACATTTTTGGAAGAGAATGGAAAATGTTGCAAAGTAGTTGACCCACTAGGTTAGGAGTCATGAGCTCTTTCAAGGTTCTAGTATCATCCGCCATAGTTTTTGTAACTATTTTGGGTGGTACTTGAGTACCTTGGTTAGCAAAACGAGCCAGTCTCCTTGCTCTTTGGAGTTTACCTAAAAGATCTGGATTGCAGTGCAAGAGTTCTTTTCTATTGGTACGAGTATCGACCATAAACTAAGAACTAGAGCAATACAGCCTTATCCCAAGTAACAATCACAAAAGCAAACAAAGGTCAACAACAACAAGTAAAAAAACACACACAAAGAACTACACTAATACTTTAATAAAATATGCCTTTTACCAGGTAACGGTACCAAAGTTTGGAAGGTATTTGTCGTGCCTCTCAAAGATAGTATTTTTAGGACCAAATTACGGCTAACTACTAAAAGTAGCTAGTGGTAAGATGAGATCGTCCACGAGGAAAAAAAGGGTTCTATCGAGTGCTGAATGTAATTAAAAAGCACACAAAAAAGTCACTCTACATGTGTGGTGACCAAGTTGGGGGGTTTTTTATTTAAGAAAACACTACGACTACTTTAAACAACTAAATTAACCAATAATTAGAGCAAACAATGTAATTACGATCACAACTAGCACAGAAAGATGTAATTAATATCCTAACGAATATTGGGTGTAATTGGTTTACATTTATAGTCATCCTTTGATCATTGATTAATTACCCTATTTCTATGAATTAACCACATATTGTGGAGAACTTGACACCTTTCGAGTGAAGACATTTCTCGCCTCTCCCCGGTTATAGTTAGAGTGAGCTATGGGCACCACACAATAACCCTTACCCTTGGGTCACTCTAGACGATCAGCGTCATTGACTTCCCCGAGAATAGCAATAAATAGGGCAACCCAATACAACTAGCACAATATTGTACAAGCGAGAAACATTGGGATAACATAAATATAAATACTAATAACGACTACGAGGATCGGCGTTCATGCTAATTGTTATTAGTGAGCCACATTGACAATGAGTCAAAAACATTCAAATTCAACTTAAATCTAAACAAAAACAATCATAGTTAGTTGTCACGGCCAATTATTACCTAACCTTAACTAATGATAATCAAACCAACAAAAAGTCAAAGTCTTCCGGCTTTGACGAAAAACCTAGCAAATAATTAACCCACAATCATCAACTATTTGATCATCCTAGTCTAAATCATGCATTAATCACACAAGATAGCACCAAACACACTTGATAATCAAAGCACAAAATAGGATAAATCAAATCTCACAAATTCATAATAGAAATGCTAACCAATTGCTCCCAAGAGTATATTTAGCCTATATTAGCTAAACTTATAACAAAATAGCAAGAATCCAAGGTAAACACATAGTAAAAGATGGGAAAAAAATGCTAACTAGGGTTTTCCAGAGAAAATTCAAGTAGTAAATGAAGAGATAGATGTTTTTGAGGCTGAAAAGTGAGTAATAATGGCAGCCCATATCTGTGGCTGCAGGCCGCAGTATATTCCGCGGCCCACAATGTTCTCAATTGACTCCTTGTTTAACCTTCTTTACTCCGCTGTTGCGGCCCGCTGTGATGAACCTGCCTTGCTTCTAACAACATTTGACCTTCTTCTTCAAAATCTTCTAAATACTTCAATATTTTTTCAAAACTCGAACTTCTCCAAACTCGAACACTTCAACATGATCCAAAACACTTTATAAATTAAATTAAAAGGATATAAAACATATGAATTCATCATAGCCCTTCAATTGATAAAATGTTAATTTCTTTTCAATTACGTCCCTAATCTATTACAAAATTAGACTTCGAATGTGTTAAAAATAGGATATAAATTGAGCACATCACATACTACCAGTCTTACAAATTCAAATGACTCAACATATTATAAATAATTCCAATTTCTATTGATATTTCATTTGAGAGATATGAATTTTAGGAATCATGGCTAACAATCAAAGTTCTGCAAGTCATACCTCAATAGAGGTGAGCGATTAATGTTCACTTTTCTACATTTATTTTGTTAGGTTACTTATATTAATTTTTAGTTACTAATAATATTATTCACCCATGTAGGTCTCGAGCGATTCGGAGGAGGATTACTCGTAGTATTACTTTCACGATAGTAATCCACATTTCAGCTGCAACTTGAAGAAGCAAAACTTTGGTTAAGTTCCAATATTAGTAAGTCCTACCTATTACATATGTATTTTAGTTTTCACTTAAAATTTTCTTTAGATTATTTTCATATATACTAATTGTATTTTTCTATTTATTATTTAGTACATCCCCATGTATATCGTACCACACCTATCAAGTGTCAAGACCCCCCTCTTCTGTTGAGCTTCCACTGAAGTGAAGGGCACATGAACTACCCGAGGAGCGGGAGAACACTTTAATGTTCAAGAGTTGGATTATCTTCTCATTTACAAGAGATTTTTGTCTTATGGACCTCTTGGAGACTTAAAACTGTAAAATGCATGGCCGTGCTTAGATGGGTTAATGATTAATCATCCATCTCAACAGTTTGACACTACTATTCGAGAAATGCATTTAAACTTGATAAGGATGAAACGTTATCTTACCTTATGTTCAGATGATGACAGTAAGTGACAAAGGAGTACGAATACACACTTGTTCTAAAGGGAAAGCATGCGATTAATAACTTGGATTAAGTGTAAGTGGGCTAGGCCCAAAATTACTTGGATTAGGGTTTCTTGGATTAATGACTATTCTGTATAAATAGACTTTTTAAAATAAATATTGAAGATGAAAATATTAGAACCCTTTAAGTCTGGAACGACAGTAAAAATAAAAAATTCTAAGAAAATAAACCCCCCGTCAAGGGAAGAAGAAAGAATGGGTCGTTACTTGTTGATCAATGTTCTAAGCTAACAACGGTGTAGGCGATCCGACCGTGTTGTGTCGATACATAAAGAGCAATATATAACATTAGGGATTCTTGGCTCCATAGTTGATCGAATTTGAGGGTAAAACACGCTTTCAAAGGTAGTATAAACTTTTAGATAGATTCGAATTAAATACATGCATGAGATTCGAGATTAGATAATTAATATTTTGCTAAATTATATTTAATAAATTCCCAACACGTAAATAGGTATTGCATCACAAAATCATTTTTATTTATTTATTATATTGTTTTTCTAAGAATCGTGTAAGTTGTCAATTGTCATCTAATCCTCACGGAACTTTGGCAAAGTATTCCTTCAATATTTGTGCCTTTTATTTATGTTAAGTATACAATATTATTTTTAAAAAACAATTACTAGTACATTTGAGGGAGTTTGATCCCTTGTGTTCCAAAACTAGTACATCCCTTTGCGCTTTGGTAGAATAAATATAATTGAACTGCTCCATATGCCTGCGAATGTCCATAACCATCGTAGATGCATTTGATATGGGCAAGATAGTTGGATTATTGAGTAGGTTCACCTATACCTGGCAATCTGAGAGAATTTGCAATTGCATTATTCCTTGTTGCTGAGCTTTTTTGCAATCCCAGCAAACTCGTAAATGATTCATCCATTAGCACTAAGCTCGCTGGAAAGTGTTATCTATTCGTTGTTTCTGCATAGCTGGATTCCATTGTGCATATTGTCCAGGATCCAGCTCCCTGACCGGTCTCCTTCCAGTATGCTCCATCCAATCAGAGAATGGGTAGTTGCAGTTCAATTCTTTGTTGTAGATGAGGATTCAGTATGTCTTCCATCTGAACCTCGTTAATGTCTTGAACTCATCTATAGCTTTGTTTGTTAAAGTGAAAAAAAGTTTATTTTGAAAGTAGAATCTATTTTGGGAGGAAAAGCAGAAGCTGGTCTCCCCCCTGCTTTCAAAATAAGTCATCTTTGCTTATAAGCACAGCTCTACCAAACAGAGCCTATGTACGTCTATAAGCATATCTAGATTGGCCTGATTGATGGCTAAATCAGGTGGTATATCATAACCCTCAATAATTTCTTATTCTTTCTTTTCCAGATATGCCAGATAATGGAAAGAGATAGTGCAAAAATCTGAGCATCTAGTGCATCTCTTTCCCAATTCCAGAACCAATGTTGAAAAGTAGTTAGCTGTCCGGTAGAAAAATCAAAACCTAGAGTAAACGCCTGCCACAGTTGTTGAGCCGCCAGACATTTGAGCAAAGCATTTTCTACTGTTTCCAGTTGGTCTGTGTGGCAGACTTTACATATCAGGTCAGTGATTATACCCTTATTTTGAAGATTTACTGCTGTTGGTATCACATTAAGTAGAGCTTTCCATGTGTGTATTATGATTTTTTGTGGTAGTCGTGCTTTCCATATAGCTGACCAGTTGACAATGGCATTTGTTTGTCCACTGTTGTATCCAACTGTAGCCTGTATATGATATCCTGACTTTATCGTATACTCACCATTATTCGTATGCTCTCATAACCTTCTATCTTTCTCATTTCCATGCCAAGTGATATGGATTTGCATTATCTTTCTAACTATTTATTGGGGAAAATGGTCCTAATCAGAGGTAGCCTCCAATTTCTATTGGAATCAATCAAATGTGCTACAGTTAGATTTGTATGTACTTCCGCAATCGTCTGTCTCCTTGCGCCATCATCCCATGGTATCCATTTATCCCCTAATTTAATGCTCTCCCCTATTATCACCTGCCAAGCTGTATATTTTTTAATTAAAATTTTTCCCTACAAGATTAATTTCAAGGCCTAACTATAATGGGGCTTAGACTGTGCTCTAAAGAAATCCTGATTGTGACAATATTTACCTAGTAAAACTTTGACAAATAAAAAGTCTTTTCCTTGTGCTATGCTTCATGCATGCTTGACCACCGATAATCTGTTCATATATTTAGTTGTTTACAATCCCAGACCTCCCAGTTTCTTTGAGAGGCATAACTTCTTCCATGCTATCTAATTTAAGCCTCTCCGTTTAGCTTCTCCTTTCCCTATGAACTGTGCAATAAACTGATATATCCTCTAGAGTGTATATTTTGGCATCTTGAAAATTCCTAAAGGATTTAAGGCCAGTGCTGACATAACATGTTGGACCAAAGTTATTCTGCCTGCTAAAGAGAGAGTAGCCTTATTTTCCAGGAGCCTAGTTTCTCCGTTAATATTTTTATCAAATATTCATGTGTTTGGCTCCTGGACTGTTGTAGAGGTAAGATATCCATGCCCAGGTATTTAGCTCCCAAACCTTGATTGTGTATGTTGAGAGTTTACTTCATCATTGCCTCTACTTTCGGAGTTGTATTCGGACTTACCTGTGTTGCTGGCTTATCAAAATTGATCCACTTCAACGAATATCTAGCGAATACATCAAAATTTCTGGCCAGTTGCCTGATAACATCCTCTGTGCATTGAAGAAATAATATACTATCGTCAGTGTACATGAGATGAGAGATGCGTGGTGCCCTCCATCCTTGTTTGAACCCTCCTTGTTGAAGCTAATCCATACTATAATGTAATAGAGAAGAAAAATATTGATCGCATAGTATGTATGGTAACAAAGAGCATCCTTGTCTTAGCCCTCTGATCGGTTGGAAAACTGGGAGTGATTTCCATTCACTTTTACTTTGGTAGAGACTATAGTAACACATTGCATGATCAGTTTCCTTTAGTTATCCGGCAGTCCTATGTGTATAAGGGCTCTTTCTAGGAAATCCTATGACACTCTGTCATATGCTTTGCTCATGTCAACTTTGAACGCAACCACTCCCGTTTTCCCTTTCTTCTTCTTCTTTAGATAGTCCAGCATTTCATGTGCTATCAAGACATTTTCTTCAATGTTTCTATCTTTGACAAAACTAGCTTCTTCCCGACTGACCAACGTCTTCATGACCGCTGCCAATCTCTTTGCTAGCACCTTTGCCACTATTTTGTATTTAAC
>JAUOBV010049167.1:0-13919 GCA_032360425.1 Rubia occidens
AGTTGTAATTTATGGTCAAACATGACCTGAGAAAGTTGACCAAAAAGTGTGCAGAATCGGCTGGGACAGAGGTAGTAACTACAATCATAAACTAAGATAGCAAGATAAACATATTTAAAACGGGCCTTGGGTTTATTTGCATCACATGATTAACATACAATATTTGATCCTGGACTTTTATTTACATTCAAGAATTATATTTCTGTCTATTTTCTATGTCACACAGTGTGGGGATGTTAATTCCCTGAGAACTCCCTCGGTCTATCATACCATGTCAGTCCCACCCCATCCTTAACATGTCACCTCCTCCACATGTAGCTAGAGGCGCACTTCCACTACCAACTCTAGCCCTCACTACCAGGGTTAATAAGCCAGTATTGTGCATGGTCACGGATTAAACCTGGTAGTAGTGTGGATCACCGAGACCTCCACCGTGAATACCCATCATAATCCCATCTTGTGCCACTTAGGACATTAGTACCTCATGATAACTCTAAAGTTGGCACAACATTAAGTCGCCACAAACTAAGAATAAGCTCTTCGGGTATAACCTATGACCCAATCAAGAATTCCATAACACCAAATCCGATTGTCAAATGAACTCAATATTACCACCCTGGTAGCTCACAAGGCTCATATTACTACAACTCGGTGTACATCCTAATCACATTCATGCCAAAATCATAGCAAGAAGTCTAAGCACAAATTAAGCATGATATTTATAGCAAACGAAATACAAAAGAATCTTGAAGTCTCACAAATCTAAAGTTAATACATGCTTACAAATATCCCCAATACGTAAATTTAAGCTAAACTAACAAAGCTCATGGGTTAAAAATACACGATATAAAATGAACAAATACAGAAGTGAAAAGTACCAATGTGAAAAGCCACCTCTTATTCATGAATCCAAATTTCTAAGCACAAATCTAAGCTAGGTTACGAAAACTCATCATAGATATATAAGAACCTAAGAAAAAAAAAGAATAAGAAAACCTAATGAAAAACTTGTGTTTTAGAGGTCCAAATCGGGCTCAAGGAGAAAAGGGGGAAGAAGGAGGCTATTAACTGGTGGGAAGAGAGAGAAGAAGTGAAAAAAGTGGGGGAAAGTGTAAAAGTGAAGGAAAAAAAGTGAAAAAGTGGAAAAATGGAAAAATAGAAAAATCCAAATAACTCCGCGTTTAATGGGTGCAGGGCACGAGCTGTGTAGATCTACAATGCTCGTACCATTTATCCGTATGGTTTTATGGTTCATGAGGTACAGGCCATGCAGATTTGGACGGTTCGTTCTGCTCAGAAGAGATGGAAATGCGCGGTTTTATGCCTCCGGGAACTGACTGAGATTTTTGCATTCTTAAGTTTTTTATCCCAACTTGTTTTTGTCGGTACAAGTGAACCGTTGATCTATTTTGGGAGTTCTTATAGTTGTTTTTATATTACTCTCGGAAAAGAATCCTATGGTTCTACCCATGTATACCAATTCTTCTTGGATCATTCTCAGAACTCGAGTTCAAAACTTAGATCATTCTTCACCCTCTTCTTTGCTTTCCTTCTTCACTTTATCTTCTACCACTTTTTAAGTGGCCTTAATTCTTCTACCATTCTTGTGAATGGTCTTTTTTCAATCATTTATCATCATTGCGAATGGCCTTCTTTATGATGGTCTCCAAATAAGCTCACAAAACATACTCCCTCCGTACCGAAATAATTGACACACTTTCTATTTTCATCTGTCCCACATAAAATGACACACTTTAATTATTACCCAAAATTGTAAAGAATATGTTGTAAAATTCCAACAGTATCCTTTTTAACTTCAACAACTTTATGGTTGGCCCCACTGCGTTCCTAAAATATCTCCAATTTTTCACAATTATTCTTTGTCACCTCATCTTGCATAAAATACTAAACTACATTTCAATGTTTCATTTATTCCGGGACGGAGGAAGTATATGAATCGACCAAATCATAAAGGTAGAACACGTTAGACACCACATGCTTACAAACTAGGGAAATAAGGGAAAATAACCACACAAGGCGATTCTAAATCCCTATTTTGTAAAACACCTAATAATCTAACTAACAACCAACAAAACACACTAAAAAAATGTTAATTTTACGAAGAAAACATCAAAATCATGTCTCATCAGTGCTTTAATTGTACTATGAGCTACCAGTGTTTTGATCCTGTGACGAAGAAGGAGTACATTACACGTTATACTCCATTTGATGAGCATTTCTTGTCAACCTATTGCCTTGGGATGGAAGCTACACCTACTTCTCTTGATGTGTCGACATTTTTAGAGCCTACTTCAGTTCTTTCGAAGATACTTGATCATTCTTCTTCAAACACCCAACTAATGTATTTGATGACATAATAGATTTTCCTTCTGCAGCGGCCGTTCCTCCATCCACCACTATTCCTTGTGTCATCGGAAGTAACCCTACATTGTCCACATTGAATGTGATGCAACCATGCGCTCATGCTCCATTCTTAGCCGCCCATGCACTACTTTCCAAGGAATCCTATTTTTTCCAGGGTCGTGGCCTTTGACAGTTGGTCCATCTGAGTCTGGCATGACAAAAAATTCCCCAATGTCACCTTCGTCCCCTGAGCTTGCTTCTTGGCATCCCATAACTACTCACTCGAGAACTGGCACTCTCATGTACAAGGACTATTCTGACTATGAAATTTCTATTATTTTGAGTATATTGCTTATTCAGATTGAGCCTCGCCAACCATCATTCGACAGTCAAGGATCCTGATTGGGTTGTTTCCATGGACTCTAAGATGGTTTCTATATGCACTCAGCGGACTAGGGAGTTGGTACCCCGTCATTCTCATGTCAACATGGTTAGCTTGAAATGGGTATTCATATTAAAGTTTTGTGCATATGGCTCGATTGATCACCATCAAGGCATGTTTAGTGGCTCAAGATTTTTTGCAGCTCCCTGTTTTAAGTATGATCACACAGTCAAGTTCGGTGGCCAAGGCGTCCACGGTGCACACTGTCTTGTCTCTTGTTAATATTTGGAAGTGGTCACTTCATCAGTTGGATGTCAAAAATGTCTTCTTAAATAGCGTTCTTGATTCTCCGATCTACATGGAGCAACCATCTAGTTACAAGAATCCTATGCGCCCTGATCACGCCCGACATCCGCGAAAAGATATTTATAATTTTAAGCAAGCTCCTTGTGCTTGGTTTCAGTGCTTCAGCTCTTTCCTCTCTCTCTCTCTCTCTCTCTCTCTCTTAAATGAATCGTCACTAGGACGAGGGTTTTTAAGGTTCACATCTCATTTCTATTAAACTCATTTTTGTACTATGTGCGATTGAAACGTATGATGTGGGATAAACTCATTTACACTTAGACGCTAACTAAATTTACAATTCAAATTTGAAACCTCGGTGGCTAAATGAGAGATACATAAAGGCACTAGTCAATATTACAATATAAACAGAGTCCTATGTGACAATGAGAATGGTGCACTAAGGATAAGTGGTTCTCAGTGTGTAGCCATTAAGTAGCCACAATAGTATTGACCCGAGACTACATCAGAAACCAGCCACAATGAAGTATCAAATGAAACGCACGCAAAATGTTTCATCCACACTTCTGATCAAAATATCATAACCAATTGAAACAAGACAATAAAGCTCCCCAATTAAAGGTTTAATATGTCTCCATTTAATTCGTTAAGAAAATTTCCTTAAACTAGGATACTAAAACTAGTCATCTAATTGCCAAAACTATTTTCTGTCAGTGTATAGAATAATTTATAATGAGTAGAATGATCTCTAACTTGACCCCAAAAGGACCAAAAGACTAATTAAATTGATTTACGATATATTTGTCCTGAACATACTAATGGACTAAATTCTACAAATCTGATTTGAAATCTCAGAAAAACAATATCGCCAAAAGTTTGTTGTTTTAACGACTTTGGCTTGGATTTCTCCTTACTGTCTCTTTAGATATCAAATCTAAATTCAACAAAAAATAATTTGGAGGGCTATTGGAAAAATAAGCATCGACAAAGACAATTCCTATTTGATACTAAAATCCAATTATTTTAAATACTTCCCTTTTTTTTTAAATGGTAAAACTTGTAGAAAAAAATGAAAATCCCAACCAGAAAATTTCAAAAAAAATTAAAAAAAGAGAACTGCCCCGATATGATCATAATCTCACTGGAAAAGTTATGAAAATCGGTGACCAAGTCAGAAAAATTAAAGCTACCAAATATGATAAGAAATTATATACCCTTTTTCCCACTGTCATATGGGGTGTTGCGGTGAGAACGACGCCGTCACGCCGTTAAAAATTGTTAAACCCAACGCAGTTGTCGTAAATTAACTAGAGTTAGAAAAAATTTCGAGCTTTTAGATCCATAACCTTGGACCGGTCCGTTAGTCAGAACCACCACTGCCTTGACTTTAATCTGCCGCTGGACTCAATGAAGTCTGAGTTGACCCGTTGAGCTCATTAGCCTTGGCTTGATATGTAGCTTTTACGACACTTCTTTGTTCATTTTTATGAAAGGTGCCTCCTTACTATACCTTATAGTATATGTTGATGATATTATACTCACAAGAAATTATGGTACTCTCATCCGAAAGTGTATTTATCTTGTGAATTATGAGTTCAAGATCATCGAGCACCCTATGATATTTCATGTGTTTGGAGGTTGTTTCTTCTTCAGACAACTTATTCCTAGGTCAGGCAAGATATGCTAATAATATTTTTCTTTGTCCTGATATGACCGATGTTTTTTTTGTTGCCACACCATTTGTGGCGTACTCTCAGTTTCTGAGATCTATCACAAGCCATTTGGTAAGCCCGTGCTTTATCGTTCCTTAGATGACAATCTTTAGTACTTGGTGATCACACGTCCCGATCTGTCTTATATTGCTAATACGATTAGTTAGTTCATGAAGACTCCTATTGATGACCATTTCCAAACAGTAACTCTGATTTTGTGCTTTATTTGTAGAACTCTTCATTTTGGGCTATCTTTTTATGCAAATCTGTTAGCTTCAACAGTTCTTGGCTATTATGATGTCGATTAGCCTCGTTGTTTAGAGACATGTAGGTTGACTTACGGTTATGCCATCTTCCTTGGTGGTAATCTAGTTTGTTGGAGTGAAAAGAAGCAACGTACGATGTCTCATTCTAACTCAAAATCAGAATATTGTGTTATGGCAAATAGTGCGATGAAACTTTCTTCTTCAAGATCATTGTGTGTCATCCACTATGCCTCCAACATTGCTGTGTGACAATAATAGTTCTCTATTCCTTGCTTAGAATCCTATTTCGCATAAGAGAGTCAACCATATTGATTTTTGATTATCATTTTGTACGTGAGATGGTGGCTTATAGAATGCTCAAGGTGTTTAATCTCTTTGGACCCTCAAATTGCAAACATCTTTACAAATGGTCTACCCCGTCCGTAATTCAAGTTTTTACATTCCAAATTCCGTGTTGCTAATAATCACATGTTTCACTTAAAGGGGAGTAATAGAATAGAAGAAGAAATTATAGAATGATAAGGAAACTATTTTTTTCTTGCTAGAATTATAATATTGTATTCTTTGTATGATTGTATCATTTGTACTCACCAATAAATATGAATACACACACCCTCTACCAGTGGCGGAACTAGACCAATATTGTAGGGGGGTGAATTAGTATATACACAATTTTTTCCAGTTCAACAAAAATAATTTCAATCTAATCTCAATACAAAACCAGTTTTTAAAATAAATAATTTTGAACACTTTGATTAATGAACTTTTAAACTCTAATTAATCATTTATTCTTTTGAATGATATAAATAAAGCAACAAAAAATTTAATCTACTTAACAACTGCATTAACAAAACTCGTAATTGAGAATTGTATATTTAACAATATTTTGTTTATTAAATATGGAATGAGTCATTTATAGTTGCGGAGTATATTTGACTATTTAGTTTATGGTGTTCCTTAATATTGATTGTTTATATATTCTTTATAATTTTATTCCATAAATGAGAAATGGCTAAACATTATTTTATGCATTTTCATAATTTTTTTTATTCATGCTTTTCTAAAAAAATCATAATACAATCAGATGAAAAGTGTGGGGAAAAATTTTCTTAACACATTGTGGCACAAATTTTGCTAAAAAAGAGAGTGGGGAAATAATTTGACGGAAACACATTTTAAGAATTATATTTAAAATTTGGGACATTAATTCTGATTTGAATTCTTTAAAAAAAATTAAAATCTGATTTGAATTCTTTAAAAAAATTAAAATCTGATTTGAATTCTTTAAAAAAAAATTAAAATCTGATTTGAATTAAAGACTTTGGATTTGGGCTATTCATTATTTTGAAAAACGTGCTCAATGTGAGTTGGAAAATTTGCAAACACAATATAGGCCCAGTTGTAAAATAATAGAAGAGGGTACTATACTCCTTCTCTTCCACGCCCTGTATCATCTTCCCAAACTCATTTCCTATGATGTATTTTCCGGCGTAATCAAAATCTTACATTTCTAGCGAACTATTTCCAATCCTTTTCATGGCAGATCAAATTCTCAGTCGGGGCACACAAAAACTATTATAAAAATTGATACACGTTAATATTACAACTCCCTTTGTTCGTCGAAATTTATCAAAGCGGCCGCACTAGCTCGCCCCGATTTAGTTCCGCCATTGCGAGTCGGGACACAAAGATTAAAGATGATGTCGAGTATTAGACAGCAAATATGTAAATATTTAGTTATCTAAAATAGTATGATTATAGTTATGGTATAACTCTTTTGTACAATCTACTTATACTGAATAATAATGAATCACCAATTATGGGATTACACAATCTTATATGGTATCATAGCTACGAAAATCATAGATCGCTAAATCCTAAAATTTTCTCCTTTATTGCTACGAAAATAACACCATTGGCGTTGATCCAACAACTTACGCCAACAACTTACGATGCTGCCTTAATTGTTCATTCAACAAATTGTGTGCTACGGACTTTGATCTCAGTCAAATTTTGTGTGCTACGGTAACACATGTTGTGTACCACGCCCATATTGTTTGTGCTACGGCCTCATATTTATTTATTTTATTTTTACCACCGAGAGCTCTTTTCCAATGGCTACCAACAGCGTCGAGATAGGATCTTCTTCATCCGAAAAGAAACTTGGTGGCGACGCTACTCCTCCTCCATCACCAAAGAAATCATCTCTTCATTCTATCTTCACCGTCTCCAACATCCTTCACAAAGTTTGGGTCTTCGATGGAATCAAGGTCATGTACACATAGTGAGTAAGTCTGTTCAACCTTCATGTCAAGGGTTACAATTTTTTGTGCACATCAACGGTACGCCACCTTCTGCCAAGAATGATGCAGTCTTTGACGCCTCGTGTGAGATTGACGCCCATGTTCTTCAATGGATCTATGAAACATTGAGCTATTACCTCCTTTCGCGAGTTCTTAAGGATGAATCTACTGTGCACACCACGTGGACTCGTGTGAAGAACATATTCACAAACAATATGGGTGCTCACATAGCGTTCCAAGAGCAAGAGCTTAACAATCTGAAACTTGCTGGCCAATTAAAGGATGTCGACGCTGCTGTCAGCGACTAGCATCTCGTGCTTCAACTTGTATAGGGTTTTCAAACCGAATTTGATAAGATTGCCTCCTACATTCACTAGAAAATGCCGACGTGTGAGACTGCCCGAAGCATGCTTGAATTGGAACAACATCACCACGCTGGCCGAGATGAACCTACTGTAACCATGGTAGTGCCACTTTTCCCTGAGCTCCAGTCGGATGCACCTTCTGCACCGTCGTACACCGACTCCTCGGCTCCAATCAACACCAGCCCTACCATAGAGAAGGTCACAGTCGAGGGCATGACCCCCAGCAACCTAGCTCCACCGTACAAAAGTGGATGCCACCGCCGCCCTAGGTATCGAAGTGGGGCCTTATACTAGCTTCGTTCCCCATTGCTCCAGGTTGGGCACCCTCCTGGTAGCCCTAGTATCCCGCTCTGACGCAGTGCCCTCTGGAAAGAGGGTTCAGCCAGCCACGTCAACCAGCTCCACCTCGTGGGTACAGCTAAGGCCAGACGCACATAGCTAACGCATAAGCTCCTCAGGTGATGGACATTGGTCAGGAATTCCAAGCCTTGACCATCCGGCCCAGTGGCAACCCGCGGTGGTTGATGGATATTGGAATGTCATCCCACCTCACCTCAGATGCAGGTACTATGATTTCCCTTTTATATACGAGCAATATTCGTTCTATTCTTGTTAGTAATGGCAATAGTATTCCGGTTTATGATTTTGGTATGTCCAAATTAACCACCCCGGTTCGTACCCTACACCTTACCAACGTCCTACATACTCGACACACTATCAAAAACCTTATCTTTGTTTGTCAGTTTACAAAAGATACTAATGTGACCGTTGAGTTTGACCCATATGGTTTCTCTGTGAAGGATTCTCATAATGGGGAGACTATTTTGAGGAGCAATAGTGAAGGCGAGCTTTATCCCATGTCTCCCTATTAGTCGTCTATATCTGCTTCCATACCCGCTTAGTCTTTTGTCCCTTCTGCCCGGGATATCTGACACTCATGCCTTGGCCACCCTGGTGCCCCTTTTCTTCACCATCTCTGGTATCGGTCATGCATTTCTTTTAATAAACAGCCTGGCTCAATTTTATGTAATTATTGTCAGATCAGTAACATAAACGACTTCAGTTTTTTTATTCCACTCCACTATTGTTGCTCCATTTGATATTATTCATAGTGATTTGTGGACATCATCTATTTTGAGTAAAAAAAATTACAAATATTACTTGGTTTTCATTGATAATTTTACTCAATATGTGTGAGTTTATCCTCTAAAATTCAAGTCTGAGGAGTTTACAAAAATTTGTACAATTTCATGCTTATATTCAAACCCTAATTTCAGCCCAAATTTAATCGTTTAATGCGATCTTGGTCATGAATTTGATAACTCCTCCTTCCATTGCTTTGCCACAAAACACGGCCTAGTCATTTGCTTTTCAACCCCGCAACTTCCTCTCAAAATGTTAAAGCTGAGAGCATGATTTGTCGTCTAAATGACATCATCCTAGCCTTACTATATCATGCGTCACTTCCACCAACCTTCTAGGTGGAAGCTCTATACAATGCTTCCTACCTCCAAAACATCTTACCCACCAAAGTTCTTGCTTTCCGCTCTTCTGCTTCCACACTATTTCTAAAAGAACCTACCTACGACCATCTTCGTGTTTTCGGTTGTGCGTGTTACCCCCAACCTTTCAGCCAAAATTCCCCCACAAACTATCACCTCGCTCTTCTTGTTGTGTTTTATCCAAACAAATTTTGAGAATATTTTTTGTCTCGATCTATCCACTAGAAAGGTTAATATGTCTCTTCATGATACGTTCGATGAAATAATTTTTCCTTTCTCTGAGTCAGCCCGTGTCTCCATCTTCACTTATCATTTTCTCAATCCATTATTTGGCATTGTTTCTCCCATCGTCCTCGATGTTGCGTCATTATTCCATCTTCCCTATGCCCTTCTCTGATCCCCATACCCACCCCCCGTCATTTCATACACCCACACCACCGTCACTCGTGTCACCTCCACTCATCCTTCCTTCACGCATGCCTCCTAGTTCACCGCCTTCGGCCCACCGCCTCCCTACACCTTCTCCACATCACCTCAAACTCTTTCCCCAAACACTTAACCCGTCCTTCTCATTCCGCCACCCCTATCCCGGCCAACCCACCACAAGACCACCCGAGCAATGAGCGGTATCTTTAAGCTCCGAGCTCTATTAACCACCACCCTTACCACTATTTCCTCACTTCCTAAACCACATCACATAGCCCTCCAAGATCCTAACTAGAATACTTCCATGCAAGAAATTTTTTGCACATTAATGGATAATCATACATGGGATTTAGAACCTCACCCTGTTGATGCTCATGGAATCCGTTGCATGTGGTTATATTATCACAAGTTTATTCAGATAGCTCTCTACAACAGTATAAAGCCAGGCTTATGGTTAATAAAAAAACTAAACAGGTTGGAATTGATTGTGATGAAATATTTAGTCATGTGGTTAAGCCCAGAACCATTTGCACTGTATTGAGCTTGTCGATCTCTCGTTCTTAGAAGATACATCAGCTGAATGTAAAGAATGCTTTTCTCCATGGCGACCTACGTGAAACAGTTTATGTGCATCAGTCGCCTGGTTTTATTGATCCCGCAGTGCCCTAGCGTGTATTCCGTCTTCGGAAGTCTTTATATGGCCTCAATCAGGCACGTTGGGCTTACTTCCAGATATTTTCTACATTTGGTCTGTCTCATGGCTTCACGAGTAGTGTTTGCGACAGTTCACTATTCATCCTGAGTTGTGGTGGTCACATATATTTATTTGCTCTTATATATTGATGATATTGTCCTCACTGCTTTCAGTATTACATGACATCATCTCTGAACTGTCTTGGGAATTTACTATGACCGACCTTAGTGTTCTTCATCATTTTCTGGGTATTTATTCTTATCACGGCAGCAGTATGCCAAGGATATTCTTGGTCGCGCCTCCATATCATCCTGCAACTCATCGGCAACGCCCATTGATACTGGTGCCAAGTATAGTGCCACTGCCAGTACTTTTCTTGATGATCCTGGCCTGTACAAAAGTATGGCTGGAGCTTTTCAGTACCTCGTCATCACTCATCAAAACATTGCTTATAATGTACAGTAGGTTTGCTTATTTATGCATACACCTCAGGAACCTCTTATACAACTCATTAAACTCACTTTGAGGTATATTCATGGTACTATTGATTCTGTACTTCATTTGGTCAAGTCTACGTCCCACACGGTTCCTGCTTATTTTGATGTTGATTGAGCTGGTTGTCTGGATTCTAGATGTTTGATTTATGGCTATTGTGTATTTCTTTGCAACAACCTGGGTGTTTTGGCCTTCAAAACTTTAGGCGACTATCTCTCGGTCCAGTGCAGAAGCTGAATACAAGGGTTTTGCAAATGCAGTTACAGAAGAGCTGGCTACACAACCTTTTTCTTGAACTGCGTATTCCGATCAGACGTACCACACTTCTCTATTGTGACAACATTTCTGTTGTGTACTTTTCTAGCAATCCAATGCAACATCAATGGAACAAGCATGTTGAGTTTGATGTTAATTTTATCCGTGAGAAGGTTCAGGTTGGTTCTGTTCGTGTGCTTCATGTTCATGCTGAGTACCAATATGCTGATATCTTTACTAAGGGACTACCACAACATCTTTTTCTCCGTTTTTCATCCAGCCTGAGCTTTCGTCTTCCTCCCACTTCGAATGAGGGAGTGTATTAGACAGTAAATATGTAAATATTTAGTTACCTAGAATAGCACAGTTGTAGATATAGTATAACTCTCTTGTACAATCTATTTATACTGAATAATAATGAATAATCTAATATGGTATTACGCAATCTTACACAGAGAAATGGGTAGAAACAAAATGCAAATTTACGCAATCTAAAGTAACGCGTGAAATTTAACACATACTGTACACACGCCAAATGTGGTTATACTGCTTTTTGCTTTCCTTGGTTTTCTTTCCATTTACATTTTCTCCTTTTTCCTCACACAAATTTTAACTTTGTTTCTGCCTTTCTCGTTTTACAATATTCCTCTTTACTGCTTTTCCTTTTTTTAAATATTGTTTAACATTCTTTATTTTTATCAGGTCTTTTATAAATGTACAATATTTGTATTAATTAGATATGAAAATTAATTAATGTATTCTTTTTATATTTATTAACTAAAGTATATATGACAACTATTTTTTATGCTTTATATTTTTGTACTTAACTCAAAATATTTGAAATAAATCTTGTAATTAAATCTTGTAATTAACTCATAACTCAAAAATATTTTAATTAAATTATATATGAGTAATGTTTAATTTATTATTTGTAAATATTAAAATACAACAAAATATATTTATATTTAATTAAATGTATTTATTATTTTTCAAGTTCAATTATATATCATTTGAGTTTAATTATTTATTCAAACTCGATGATCTATCACTCGAATTAATTTACGTCTAATTTCATTAAAAATGTTGTTTAAAAAATATTATTTTAATTTTTTTATGGATTAGTAAATTAAAATTTGAGCTAAAATATAATTGAGATAAGTTTAATGTAATAAAATATTGGAAGAGTTATAAAATTAATTTTATAAAACAAAATGAGGCAATATTCTTTCAAGAGGAAAATATAGAGTAAACCATTGGAACAAACACACTGTAGCAACTGTAAAAAACTACTGTACCAACTGAAAGATAGAGGAAACCATTGGAGTTGCTCTTATTGTTGTAAAGAAAATTTGATTATTTACATTTATAACCCTGACTTTAGGTTAAAAGTACGATAACCCTGCAATCTCAGAATGTGCCAATATAACCCTAATTAACTATTGTATGTACCAATATAATCCTAACTAAATATTGTATGTGTCAATATAACCCTAACTAAGTATTTTATGTGTCAATCTAACCCTAATTTTTGGATAATTAGTGCCGATATACCCAAAATTATTATTTCCGGCTTAGACCGATCGAATTCAGGCAAGAAAAAATGAAATGACAAAACTACCCCTCTTCCTAAATCTATCTTTCTTCTTTAAGACACCTAATACTGACGCCGTCTTGCTGCCTCCAGGAACCGCCGCCACCGCTGACTAACGATTAACAATTATATCAAAACTCTCCGCCGTCGACTATGACGAGCAACTCCTTACCGTCGCTGACCTTGGGTAGCAACTCCATTTCAGTGGGCTACGCGCGAGTGACCTATAACTCTGCGGAGGGGTCCGTCGCTTGAGTTTAAATGCTGGCGGACACGCTGACCTTATCTGCCGCTAGAGTCATCATTTTCTCAAGGAAAACAAAGCCACATCCCCGCCACCCAAAACCCTAACCGCTGCCATGCTCTGATTACCTACCTCCGCCGCCGTCGAGTAGCAACTCCATACCATCTTCTCCATCTTCTCAAAACTCTTTGCCGTTGGCTATGGCGAGCAACTCCATACCGTCGCCGACCTTGGGTAGCAACTCCATTTCAATGGGCTCCAACGAGCGTCCGCTACTTGGGTTCAAATACCGGCGGACACGCCGACCTTATCCGCCGCTAGAATCTTCATTTTTCCAAGGAAAACAAAGCTGGTGAGTACTCCTTACTCCTTCTCTGCCCCCTATTCCACCAGCCACATCCCCGCTACCCAAAACTCTAACCGCCGCTATGCTCCGATTAGCTACCTCTGCTGGGTGACCCACTACACAACCAGCAACACTGTGCCACCCACCACCTCTTCTCCCCGCTCAACCAAGCGCTGGAAAACAGGGAGTACTAATCAAAATGAAGGGAAGAAACCGGGGGAGAGAGAAAAGGGGGGAAGAAAATAGGGGGAGACAAAACAAGGGGGGAAGAAAATCGAAATGAATTTTTTCATCTTTTTGTTTTTTTATTTCAAGGGAAAAATCATCTTTTCCAAACAATCCGACTAGAAATTCATTGTTTAAAAGGTCAACACGGTCAAGGGTCATTTTGGCACTTTCTGAGATTACAGGTTTATATTGGCACTTTCAGCCTAAAGTCAGGGTTATTTTAGCACTTTACTCAAGAAAATTTTAGTTATTTTTTACGGTATAAGGCTATGTTTGGAAGAGCTTATCCATTTTTCTTATAAGAAAAATACTTTTTAGTGTTTGGTAAATTGCTAAAATACAGCTTATTTTGAAAGCATAAGTTATTTTTTTGGGGAAAAGCAGAAGTTGGTCTCCCTCTACTTTCAAAATAATCCAGGTTTAGTTATAAACACATCTATTAC
>JAUOBV010049370.1:0-13918 GCA_032360425.1 Rubia occidens
ATTCAAATTCAACCCCCGTCTCCTGATTTTCATATACCGATGAAAAGATTTTCAACCCCAAAACTTTGCCTAAATAAGTCCACCTAAGAACGCGTTTATCGGTGACCGTGTGGATGCGGTCACATGTTTTGGTTAAAAAATAGGAACCCAAAATTCTTGGCCCAACCGCAGGATAAAGAGGGTCAAAAGTGACCCTTTTGTTTTGAATGAGATCCACACAGTAATTGTTACATGTCCCAAGCTTATTGGATAAAAATATACCAAATCTAATCTAATCTAATCCTTTTACCTCCTTATCTATATATATGATTTATATTATATTTAAAAAATATTTTCGTAATAAGAATAATTGCAAAAAAATATATTTTTCATTCTCTATAAATAGAGACCAATATTGCCATAGTTAAATGCAAAACTCAATATATCTCTTCTCCCTACTTGAAAAAAAACTCTCTCCATTTTTTGCAGTTAATGTTAATCCTTTATCAATAGGATTAACACAAATACTATTTTCTTTCATGGCTCAAAACAATTCCAATCATAAAATTATGATATTAAAATAATATTTAAAGAGTAATTTTAAAAAAATCAAAGAGTAATAATTAATAATTTAAAATATAATATTTATATTTGATATTAAAATAATATTTAAAGAGTGAATATTTTGGTTGGGTTGGGTCATTGATAAATATTTTAAAGAGAAATAAATTTGTTGGATGGAAAGTTTCGTAGATGGATGAGAGATATAATATTTAATTGGATTTTCGGTTGGGTTGGGACATGGATAAACATGGTCTAAGTTTCAAAAATGTTATGAGTAACAGAATATATGAATATAGAAAACTTCGTTGAGAGGGCTGGAGAAACAAGGAATGAAAGAAAAGCAAAATCAGATATAAAACAGGGAACGTTCTCCCTCTGTCCCACTATTGTTGGGATACTCACTTTTGCAAAGACAAATTGGAAAAACTTTGTTTCTTAATATGATCTCATATATTTGTAATAAATATAGCATGTCAAATATTATAAGAGTCATCTTAACAAGCTATTTTATAAATATTAATTTTTATGAGAAATTATTTTTTGATGGATCTAAATTTGTTGACAGTCAAATGTGATCACTGAAGAACGTGAAAAATTAAATAAACAAATACTGGAGTAGTAGCCATATAAAGTTGGTACAGAACCCGCTAAAATGACCGGGTACTTTTCCTTCTCAAATATTTATCCGTACAGATGGAGAACCACTGGAAATACTAAAAGTATTACCATAACAAAGTGGGTGTAATTACTTAATGGATGGTTTCATTGAACCCCTTAATTTCTATATTGGGAATAATGAAGTCCACAACGTGTTTGTAGTACTTCCACCCAATGACTCAACTACTTGGTCAAGTAACGCGAAGTGTAACTTAATGAAATACGTGTTACCCAAGAGAATTTGTTAAATTAAAAAGTCACATATTACAAAATATGGATTACATTTTAGGGGCAATAGCAGTATGTAAAATCCTATCGGAGAAAATCGAAGAATGAGGTAAACGAAAAGATTTTTTTTCCTCTAGTAATTAACAACGAGGGCATACATTACTATTAATGCCATTCGGGATTACAACATTTTATATACCCGATCATGCTCAAATTCGGCGATTCGATATTTTACGGAATATTAGCGTAAGTGTAAGGTGTCATGAACGCCGAATATAACTACAGGAAATACGTCACATAAACGAAGAATCCATGATCGATGAACCAATCTTCCATATATATACTGCATGCACCGAATCCTTACCGTTTTGTAAGCCCATTACGACTTCAATCATTTGATTCCTATTCAAAATGAAGGACCTGAATTGGTACAGAATCTTCATTTTACGTCAACGAAATAATTAATGAGCAAAAATAATCCTGTTGCACGCAACGTCCCGCCTAGCAATATTACCCTGAACTACAAAAGGCATTCTAGCAGCAATTCACTCTTCCTCCTTGGTGTTCCAATAAACGATATTTTTTTATTTACATCCTCGAATGTTTCCATCAACTAAATTCACTTTTTACTCTCTCAGTACAATCTCCTCCACCCATTTTACTTTTAAAATAAAACTTTGCCCATTGTTTAAAGCAAATATTTTGGGATAAGAAGGAGTACAATACATTTCCATACGTTTGTTGATATTACAAGCTATCTTGGCCTTCATCCTACTATTTTCCATCCTACATCGTTAACATCGTTACAAATTTATAATATTTTTTGTTAGCTGTCTCTAAAACTAGTTCACCAATTGATTGTTTAATTGCTGAAACATCAATAGTGTTATCCATTTCATCACATTACGATTTACCATACATTACATTTTGAAGACAAAATTTCTTAAAATATAATTAGTACATTAAACAATACTGTGCTATGACAATAATGTGCCTACTATAAGATAAAAGTGTAATAAAGTATAATATATAAAGGGAGAGTGAAACTAATCTTTCTAGTTCGAATTAATGTATTAATATATTGAATATATCGGAATTTAATAAAATATAGTGTCCTTAACAAACCTTTCCACAGTTAAAGTGGAGATACTACCTCTTTCCAAAGATTATTGGCCTATTTACTTTTTTAAGGTTTTCACTGATCATGTTTGACCGAAAATATCTCTAGCTGCATATAATAATTTTGAATAAAATATTGATATTTAGGAAATTGATGTTAAGATGAATTTAATAATATCTGACAATGATATTTTCATTGGAGATATTTAAATTGATATTTAAGGACATAATTTATCAAGTTTAACTTTGAAAAAGAAAATAGACCCACAATTATGGGACGAAGGGAGTACGACATACTGTACTAGTAGTTTCAATTTTGTTGGTATCCAATAAAAAATACCCCGTCGTATGCTTAACAAACTGTTACCACAAGTGCATCTACTAAGCCAAAGTCACATGCCATGAGTCATTTTCATATATTTAAAAAAGGGATGAGTAAGTAATTACGGAATACTAGCACAATACAAAAATAAAACTCCATCCCCACCATCAACCGGACCAACCCACCCACTCCACTCCACCCCACCCCACCGGGGCCAGCCAACTGAACTACCATCGGACCACATCAAGCCCCAAACTGTTGCTACCGTCTTGGCCAGACCACGTATCGTCTACGTACAATAAATATCATGGTCATCGATGAGGCTTACTCACCAAACCCTATCTCAGCCGATGAGGGTAAGTGTAGGTGTAGGAGTAGGTCACCTTCTACCCAAAGGAACACCACCGGGATGGATCCATAAATGTCTTCTCTATTAGGGAAAGAACGTAGCCCAACAAATGCAATCATTTGGCCGCCTGAACTGGAGGGGGCTTCCCAGCACAAGTTCACCACGGGTACGCAAAGGATAACATCCACAGGGTCCAGCCACCGTAGCCATGGCCGACGATCTTGTTGTGGTTCAACCAACGCGATTTCTTTCCCCCTGAGTTTCCCGTGCAATCACGAAAGATGCTTGACCGACCTATTTCCTTACGTGAGTTTCCATAAATGGCAAGTTTTATATTCCTTCCTCCGTCCCACTGTTGGTTCCATGTCATTCTCTGTTGCCATGCAATGTCATTAATCTTAACTGTGACAATGAAATATTTTATTTATGTTAACGATATCTCCATGTATTAGTTTGGTATAATCTCCAAAGAATGTCCATTCATACACTGCATGTAACATCATTTTTTCTGACAAATGTGGTTTGTGGATCCAAATTTACAGCATATTCATGTGTTCTCATGAACCTGAAACACTGGATTACGTTTTACATTACCAGCCTTGTTCGAATTTGTTATAAAATAGTATGAAGTAAAAAAGATTTCAATACACAAATCTCATTGTAAAATAATCAAATTTAAGTTACTTCAAAGACAAAGGGTTTTTGGTCCACATTACGAATAATTGCAGAAGCACACCAACCAAAGGCCCTATCCGGTTTGAATAAAGTCTGCTTCACGTTTAGCAATGTTATTGAAGGTTTAGTCATAATCAGTAACCTTTCTAAAATCTGTAGAGGTAGTACTTCATAAATAGACTTGGTTTACCATTATACCAATAAGTTTTGATTATGTTGACTTCAACGAGTTATTGCAGGAATGACCACTTGTTTGTTATTTTGTGGGGTTATAAGTTTCCAAATAAAACTCAGAACAAAAATGAGTTTTCATAACCAAATTCATATCCATCCTTCATCATTTTTTGCTTTCTCATAAATTCCCACTACTAAAAAACTCTTAGTGCACTATGTTCGAATGTAGTGCATGCAAAGTTGTGTTGAGGTCTGAATCACTGTGGTATCTATGGAGGACGTCCATTTATTTTATTTCACACGCTTGTTCTATTTTCAGGAAGACAAACTTCAAATTGCAACCCTCTGTCGTGACCTGAATGTGGTCATGGCAGATCATGTAGCGACGAGCAAATACATGGCGGGTAGTCCTAGTTACCTTGAAATTTCTCATCCATACAAGGCCAATGACCGCATTGACGATTTCATCCGGACCCTGGGTTACCTCAAAAGTCATTCACAATTCATCAATGAACCTACTTCATCCACAACACCACAAGCTAACATGTATCCAATTGAAGATGTTCATCCCACACTAGTGCTCAATCATCCCTACACATATGGCCCAGTCAGGATAACTTTTTCTTCAAACCCCAAGGGTTTCTACTACACTTATATGTGCTACACATGTTTGTCATTCAAAAGAAAATTGCCAGCGGAGGTTTTGGAGGTGGCTGACTACTGTCTCGGGCATGAGGAGAGTAATGAAAATAGGTAACGCTACTTACCCGAAATCTATTTCTATAGTCTGCAACTGATACTCGAGTATGTAACAGTTTCAGCTTCATCAATGCAGGGATGCGTTGTTCGATGACGACATCGCATTTCCCGTCGTTATAAGATGTGAGATGAGGACTTTATTTCCTGGCATTATATTATCCACATCGGTGTATCGGTTTGGTCCCGTGTGCTGAACTATGAATAGAGGAGATGAGGCATCCAATTCGCATTGCTTCACTTGATGGATCTGGTAGCTTTCGTATTGAACGTAGCAAAACATTACAATCATATCTTATCTTGTATTGGTTTCAAAAAAATATTATTGCTGTTACAATTACAAAACATGCACTTAACATATCCCCTACATGGGCAGGAGGTCAATCTCATGACTACTGAGAACATCCTAACTCATTGGATGAAATGCCCACGCCTAACCAACGTCAAGATCAACCGGACCTCCCTTGTACCCATCTGTATTGAATGTGACTTGCATAGATACTCATCTCTCTTAGGTTCTAATAAAAATTCGTCATTCATCGTGCACACAAACATCTGTTTGTTCCTTTCCGAATGAGGAAATGGTACATCCTCCTGGCTGCCGACTTTAGCACCGCAATAGCGAAGTACTTCGACACCTTCCACCATATCGGCCAAGAAGATTGGGTCACTTACGTAAGAGTCATTGTAATTTATCCTCAATTGTATAACCTTCGATTGTTCCTTCGCATCTGCTATAACAATGTTGTTAGACTTGTCCATTTATTTGCGCCTGTTTTAAAGTGATGTATGACTACGGAAATAGAATCTGAATGCTTAAGGGAAACTCCAATGCAATGGAAACTTACGATTAAGATCAACTATGTGATTCAAATTACGTGGAGTATATTTTATGCACGAATATAATCTCTTAGAAAGCTATCTTTATCATTGATCGTTGTGATTACAACAAATGAATTATACATGTAAGTTGTTTGGACTATCAATTAATGTTTCCTAATCGCTCAAATCATAGGGCTCCTACATTTGGTGCTTGCTGCAGCGCATTGGTGACATCCGAGCCAGTGATTTTCTAGGGTTCAACTACGAAAGGATAGTACCGCACTGGTATTGGACCAATTGCAATAGTGATTGCAGATTGACTGTCATGCACCTGATGGATAACTCCGATGGAAGTTCTAGAAGCTTCAACAAACTAGGGGGAATGAGGTAGGCCTAGTTGTAACAAAACTTTTATATCATTCTATTACACTTTGTCATCTTCTTAATTGTTTCGCCTCCCTTGCAATCTCAGCAATATGAACGAACCACATCGAGGGTGAATTATGCCTTTCATATAGAAAACTACAGTGCGAACCTACGCCACATGTCTGTCATCGTGGATACTTCCCCCAATGTCCTGAAGAAGTTAAAGGAACCATCACATGACATTCCCCCCCCTAGAGAGGGCCAATCAACTAGCGAAATTGATGTCTCATCAAAGACCTTTCCTTAACTGATTTCATTTGTACTCACTTCTTTACTAGCCGAACAATGACTTGCTATGTTAATTACTAATCCGCGATAACTTGTCGTAAACTATAACTCCCCGGTGATTGCATGCACTACAGGTAGGAAAATTTATTCTTGTCCACCAGTTTGATGTATCGGACCACATACTTTGCCCAAGTCTCATAAAAATCACCCATGAATTTAAGTATCAACCACTGCACATGTCAACAAACATTCGCCATGACACCCTTTTACCATATACATTTTCATGCCTGCGAAAACCACTGACCCCCCTCACTGAATTAACATCATCCACCATTTCGGTTCAATTAGCTTTTCATGACTAAAAATAGACGTATGGCATCGGTGGCCAAGCAATCCCTTTATAAATATTATACAACGGCATGCATTCAAACAGAGTCACAATTTTACACGAGGTTTTGAACACCATGAACATTAATTCTACATTGCCTAGAAAATTTTGCTTCATCTCCGGGCAACAGAACCTACTGCAATGAACTTATTCAATGCCACTACCTCTGATGTGAAATTTATGTTCGTTAGATGGGAAGTCGAGTTAGCCTCTTATTTCCATAGTATGAACACAAAATGGAGACCTGAAATTAGTTGCCTAGTATTCCATTTAAAAGTAAAACACGGAGGACACCCATGCAGTTTCTTTCACAATCATATTCTAGGCAACATAGACATATGATTAAAATCCGATTCTCCATCGGTTGTACAATGCATATAGCGTTGGTGCCCATTCTTTCAAAAGTTAAGGAAGTCGGTTGACATCCGCCGCTCATCACCATGACTGCATTAATTATGTTAAAAATTAAAATTACACGGTGTATTATTTGGTGGAATAGTATATTAAAAGGATTCCTGAAAAATATTTAAGACAACTCCACTAATTGGTTTAAGATGGTCATGTGTGATGGTTTTGTTCGGTCATCATTCAGCATGTCTTATTCACTTAATTAATTGAACCCTCCCAAGCCCTTAAACATAATACCATGTGCGGAACCCAAACAATTCGACTCCCGAAATAGGCCCTCCAAGAATGTAGCCCAAGTACATATCTGATTCAACTTATCTACTCCCCCATCCCCCACTAATATTACATGAAAACATTCCAGCAAGAGAAAACAACGAAAACCATTTCACTTGGGATCAGTATTAGCAACAACCATTTACATGATCAATGCCACACAACATTCTTTCATTACACAATCAACAAGACTCACATAGCATCTACGACTCTTCCGATTACATGTTCCACTATATACATGAAATATGAAGCCAGGCATGAAAAGTACCGGAGGACCTCAACATTAGCGGGCTCAACAGCAACTGATGCACGTACCATCCGCCTCATCTTGCCAAATAACCTCATAACATGCCTCGGGAAGGTTTTCACCAGTGCACAAAAGCATTAATTTTTAACGGCTAAAGTAGAACATAAATTAAAATCTCCACAACACTTCCAGCACTAAACATGGGCGTGTTTCTGACATGAACATGCACCAACTACATTCAGGCCTTAAACAACTATACATTCATATTAACTACACTAAGCTTCCATCTAAGCATGTAATCTTCATCATAATTATATTAGCTATGTCTCAAAGAAAAAGGTACGTGAACATGCAAGAAATTGAACATCCAAAATGCACCAGAAGTCTCAAATTTAACCCGGAATGTGCGTGAACTTCAATGTACCAGGCCTACCTTCTAACAATGGCTAAGTCAGGCAGAAGTGGAGTACACATTCACAAGTTCTCACCATTTACTGAACCATATAAATTATAGGAAGAAGTAACTTCCTAAAGCATGTTTCTTGTAAGCAACCATAGTAAGTAGAAGCATTTCAAGGATCATATTCAACATCAGGTTCATATCTAAGTTAAACCAATAAAGCAAATGGATAAACACTGAGCAATGATGCAGAGCCTTTGGAAAACCATTTCAAAAAATAGTAAGTCGGCGACCATGTATTAGGATATTGATAGGGGAAAAATTGGCTCCCTACATCTACAAATAACTCGCAAAAACCAATTGGTTCCCTAAATTTAGCCATTTTTCAACTCGAATTTTTTTCCGACAAACACATGCTAGAACCAAACTTACCAACAAACATCAACAACCTTCATTAACAAAGAACCTACAACAAGATCAGATCAGTTACTATGTTGGCTTACAAGAAACATGCTAAAAAAGATCAGTTGCAGTACAGAGCACCTACAACAACCTAAGGTTGGATTAAAAAACAAACTATAAATCCATAAGGCATACATAATAACGATTCATGAGACATTAGTTCGAAACCAACAGCATAAATGCAAACTGAAATCTAAGATTTTAGTTTTCCGAACAACAGACTGCAGTACCCAAAATGTGATAAATGCTACAAGACCAACATCTTACTTCAAAAGTTTGAAATACAAACCAAATGAAGCTTTCCAGCTTTGGCCCATTTTCTATTCTTGATCAACCCATTCGAGGGCTCTGCCCCCCACATCGTCCTCCTCCTGCTTGCATGTATACACGACTTCAATATATTCCCTTCGCAATTCCTGTACATCATGCATGCTCACTGTTTCCCCAAGTCGCACTGAGATCAAATTATTATGCTTCAGAGGCATGGTAACTGACATACTCTCACTCATGTTATCGGGAGGTGCTTCAACTGAGTGAGAGAAGCAATTGCAAAGTTGCTTATTGTGGCCCTTGGAAATAAAGAACTTATATACCCACTTCTTCATATTCTCACATATTGGCTTCTTCAAATTCTCCTGAAGTCCCGTGTTCAGCCTCATCGTTCAGGGGAAATTATTCTCCTTGCAGAAATAGGTTTACCAACCATGCCTTTAATGGGAGAAAAATCAACCCTTTGAAGTTCCACTTTTTTGATAACCATGATAGGCCATAATTACATATTGTCGTCGATTCGGTTTGCCCCAATGACATGACTTCTCAAAGGTACACCTCTCCCACTAACATGACATATACAATAGTGTGCTTCGTCACTAATTCCAACTGCCCCCGGAGATCAATCTGCGGATATGTCTACACTTTAAGCTCATTCTTTATTTTGGACCCCTCCAACATGAGCCCCAAATTTCCATTCCAAAATCAAGTGCACCAAGAAACGATCGCCAGAGATGTTGTCAGCCGATGATTAGTTCATCGGAGCTAACAATCACCAGAGATGTGGCCGCCGGTTGATTAGTTCGTCGGACATTTCCACTAGAGGCGAAACTCATGGGAAGTTGGAAGTGGTTCGAGTGAGGAGAGGGACAAATCCAATCGCGAAAGAATAGCTACTGAAGTCCACGAGGTGGGGCTGTCTTCTGCGTGTGCGAGCGCCCAGTGAGGAAGGTCCACGTGGGGGGTGGACGAGCTAGGGGGTGTCTTTATAAGCCTCCATTCTAATTGGTCAAAATAGGTGTTGATCAACAAGTGATGTAGGTACAAATTTTGCGTTCTATTCAAAAGTTAAGGTGTATTTCGAAATTGATAGTAATAATTGAATATAAAAGTTTGAGGTCAAAGTTACATCTTTACGCTGTTAAATTTAAGGGATAAACCCCAAAATGACCCTAAGTTTCGTTGAATGTTACCATTATGCCTAGATGACCCAAGACTGGCGTTGACTTAGTAAACTCCAACATTGACCATCCCACAGATGACCAAAACACCCCTGCTTTGTTTTCTTAAAAAAATTAACGATTTTACACTCCTAAATATTTTTACATTGTCAAAACCTAACGAGAATTCTAGGGTTATATTGGTACTTATTTTGAAAAAATTGGGGTTGAATCAGGAATTTAAAAACACTTACCATAATCATGGCAAACAAAACATATTTATTATTATCGGAAAACACCCAGTTATTTATGAGAGTTAAATATAATTTATATAAACATATACACTTATAAAAAGGGATGAATAAAAAATAAACAATTTGAACTTTTATTTTTTGATGAGCAAGACTATGACAAATTCAAAAAAACTTAGGAAACGAGGACCAAAATATTCTGCTGGTGTTTTAAGAAACACAAGTTATTTAAGTATGATTGGATTCAAATATTTGTGAGCTCAGGATGTTAAAACAAGTTTTGTGGTGCGGAGTGCACACTTTTATATACTTTCTACGAGCTTACTATTTTAGGATAAGTATTAACTTATGTTGGTCAGAATTTTGATGACTAACATGTATTATTCTGGTGTTGAAAGATGTATTGTTTCATAATTTATTTCTGGTAATTACGGTACATTGGATGAGAACGTAATTATTTATGTGGAGAGATGCGTCGTTTCACAATTCATTTCTGATAACCACAGTACATTGGATGTGGAAAATGTAATCATTCATGTGGAAAGAGGCATTGTATTAGAATTGTATCAGAATGGTGCATCGTAAGCGTAGTGGCCTATAACCCACAAATTTCAAGAAGGTAGCATCTTCTCGGGACATCTCCTATATAAACATGCATATGCATGCACAGAATGATGAGTGAAAATTTTATAATTTTCTCAGCAACTAAAAACACAGTTACTCAAAAGTATTCTCCCGATTCAAGCATAGAACGGGAGGAAATCTCGATTGCTTTATCCTCGAAGGGAATTCGTGCAACTCAAGGCTGTAATAGGGTCGAATTACTTTTTAAGGAAAACGTACCTAGCACGACTCACATCGATATCCAAGAATTTTTTTACCATAATCATCTAAGTGTGATTATAGCGTTCCATTGGAATGAGTATTACAACATCTACTCCAACAATCTTAAATAGTAATTTATTGAACGTATTGGATGATGAGTTTGGTGGTGCATGTGACCATGAAACAATGCGTACGAAGGATGCGATGATATAACATATGTGGATGCTCATGCATGGATGAATTCGTAACTCCTTCTGTCAACTTTCAAAATCATCTCGGTTAGTTTTTCAACTTTCAGAATAATCTTGGTAAGTTTTTGAAAATTTACTAGTTCAACTATGTTGTTGGCTGTCAATTTGAATGTCGTGCTTATTTTTTACTGTGTTATATTTCGTAAAAATGAAGAAACTTACAAGTATAGTATTTATTTATTAAAGAATTGTATGCATGCAGTACAATGTGGGATTAATTTCATATGTAAAACAGTTGGAAACATAGAGAAAAGTAATAATTATAAATGCCACAATTATTTTGGCTAAAAAATGAGGGATTCAGGTAAATTGCTAATACGGTCTACACCACTCAAATTTCCTGACTCCATCGCTACAATTTCTATGTTTCGTCTATGTTTGGCTGGTAGGATGAGAGTAGAGTAAACCTAAGACATGTATTATATAATTTTTGCGACATGTCTATCCTTCGACATGCAACCACATGAAATGTGTAAGGCGTATTAGTTTTACACGTATCTATATGTATATTTTTAACATGCAATATATGTATGCATGATACAGACAGGGCGGTTCAGCCTATGCATCATATGACCATGATGAAATACTTTATCAAATACATAGTCGTGTATTTTCTGAAAATGCTAGGATGAATATTCAATATAATCACTCAAATCCTAATAATTTTATTTTTAAGTAATTGAATTGATGAAGATATTTTATTATCAATTCAAAGAATATAAATTTATATTGGTACAACACAAGTGATTATATTTGTGGAGAAGAAGAATTAAGTCACGTGAAAAAGATAAGTATTTTTAATTCTAAGTTTTAGTTTTAATTTATTGAATCGTGAATGACATGGTGCGTGATGATATGCTTTATGATATTTATAAAAGAGAAATATTGTTTATGCATGAGTTATGTTTGAATGTTAAAAGGTTCTTGTAAATGCATGGAACAAGAAATGTAGAATTTACATCATGAATTATGTTATGATGAGTTTAACGTTATATGATTATGTTTGACATGTATTTGCATGTTGATGAAAATAATGTCATGAATTCTCTTGACTACTTAGAGTTTGAAGAGAAAATTCTGGTCACTTAAAGAGATGATATCATCAGTAAATTGATGAGTAAAACATCGAAAGTGAAATGTAAATTAGTAGAATGTTAAACTGTTAGTATAGAAACAGAATGATTACAGAATTCGGTATATGAAATTTTGTTATGGCCAACAAAGTTGGTAGGAGGCTTAAGACTTATATTGAAATGTATAATGCAAATTTAAACACTTAGGCGCTATGCATAACGTGAATCGTGAGTTAATAACTCACAGTGTGATTTCAGTTGATTTTGTAAGATATCAACACAATCTAACGGAACACTTGACGAAGTGACTAGTCAGGGACTTGATAAACAAGTCGGTGATCGGGATGAGTTTAAATCCTATTTAAATATTTGATAATGGGATACCTAATTTTGCTCCAATACAATGTTAGAGTAAAATTCAATGTGGAAGGCCTATTGTTTGGGATTGAAACATGTGATTTTATATCCCGAAGGTAATATGTTTGGACCTGAATGGAAGTTAGGTTGAAGTTTTAACTTCTTAATGGATCCTTTGACAAAGTACATTTGCAGGTGTACGATACAAGAGATTCACCTATATGATGTGTGAAGTGTAGCCGCTTCAATTAGTTTGGACTTGGCTTTGTATGCACTCATGAATGGATATGGACACATGGCTTGTATAGTGTTGGTTATAACCTTTTGAGCTGTATTTGAACTTGTGTGTGGATTATCTTCAAGTGTTCCAATGGGTTTAAGGGTTCAATCTTTAGAGACACCCCAATTCTCGAGTATTTGGATTGTGTAATTCACTAAGGTGAAAATTCAATCTTCAAGACATTTTCATTTATGCACTTATTTGGTTTGGTTGTTGGATTTTTTAAATCAAGAATAATATTTAAATGGGGGACGATTGTTGGTGTTTTATGAAACACAGAGTTATTTAAGTATAATTGGATTAGAGTAGTTATTAATTTCGGGACGTTAAAATAAGTTTGGTGGTGTGGAGTGCACACTTGTATAAACTATCTACGAGTTTACATACGAGTTTACAGTTGATAGGATAAGGATTAATTGTGTTGGTGTCCTGGAGTGTGGAAAGATATATCATTTTGAAATTTGTTATAATTCAGATGGTGATGGTGTGTAGTGATTGAAAGGATGATGATGAATTAAGAAGGATAAAGATGTATTGTTTCAGAATTTTAACTACGTGACTTTTCGTAGAATGATGAAAAACTGCATCATTTCATGAAATTTGCTTTAAATATATATATATATATGTGTGTGTGTGTGTGTGTGTGTGCATGCATGGTACAAGAGAGTGAAAAATGTAAAAATAAACTGAAACACAAAACACAAGTGAAAATTTTAGAATTTTTTAGATATACGTAGCAACAAAAAACACAGTTACTCAAAAGTATTCTCCTAATTCTAACCTAGAATAGTAGGGATTCTCAATTTTTTTATCCTCGAAGGGAATTCATGTAACTCAAGGCTGTAATAGGGTGAAATTACTCTTTAAGGAAAGTGTACATAACGCGACTCACATCGATATCCAATAAAAAATTTACCACAATCATCCAAGATTAATTATAGCGTTCCATTGAAATGCAAGTATTACAGCAAGTT
>JAUOBV010049890.1:0-13908 GCA_032360425.1 Rubia occidens
AGGACACAGAAGAGAGATTTGATAGGGTTGACGGTCAACTACATCAAGTGATTGATAACACAGGGAACTTGCAGGATAGCATCAAGGAGATCAATGACATGCAGACAACATCAGGCATAGGAGAGGGCTACTACCATCCATATTTGAGTGCGCAGGGTCACGAGACCAGGCGCTGGAGAAGATATTCAATGTGTCTTAGTGTTTCCAACTATCATATGGGTTATATGCATTGGGGACAATGCATAAACTAAGTGTGGGGTGAGAAGTTGGATCACCCCTTTAGTAGCATCACTTGTGCTCATGACTTTGCTTTTTTATTACTATTAGGATGATTGTTTGAATGTGTGTTGTTTTAGTTGTTTTTTGTATTTCCCCTATTTCGATGTTTAACTTTTAGTTGTTTGTTGGTTTTAGGTATAGGGGTACCTTTTCGGTAATTATGGGTGGGGATGTGTTTTGAATCTTTACTGGTGTAATTTTTTCTTTTTAAATATCTTTTTGTAGTATGAACCCTAACTTTGGGGAATTTTGTGCTTCACAAATAAATTTTTAAAAATATATACCCGTCAAAATTGGAAACCCAAAAGGGCAACTTATGGAAAATGGAAGGAAAGCCCGAATAGTGAAATAACTAGGTTATTTTGTGAGGATAGGCCTGAATAGGTTAGAAAACTTAAGAAAAAATGAATGGTCGTGTGGAAAAAGGTGAGATGGTGAGCTCAACATGTGTAAATGCTAGGATGAAAACCTGAAAGAGCTTCTAGGCAAAATAACACAAATTGAGAACGAAAACTAAGTTGATGATTCTTCAGCATTATCCTTTGTTTTTGCTAAGTTGAGAATCTCTAGTTATTCATAGTTTTAACCAAGTTGAAAATCTTGGGGATTATCCTTGGTGTTTTTTTTTTGGCAACAACTCTTGGATTGCTTTTGACGGACTATTCAGTGGAGTAAGCTAGTTCAACGGTTATCTTTTATACTTACCTTTTTATTAACAATATTTTGGGTGGTTAGGTTACTTTAGCCTCTTCAGGGAGTGTAATATTTGTAAGATACTTACCTCCTTGGGAAAAATAGCGTATCTTGGGAAAAAATTGAATGTATTGGCTACTTTCCCTTTGCATGCTACATTTCGCTTGGGGGAATTTTTGTTTACTCGAGAACGAGTACATGTTTAAGTTTGGGGCAATCAATGTTCACCTTTACGCATGCGTTAGCCGATGCATTTGACACATTTATTATTATATTTTTTTTGGTTGATTGCTAGTTTTAGTTAGTTTTACATGACAAAAGCTTTAGACAACCATTATTGGTTTCTAGTCTAAATACCGAGTTCTGTAAACTTAATTGAAGCTAATTGACTCTTTGTATTTGCGGGAAACAAGATCTTCCTTTTTTGTCATTAGTAGGTTGTTCGTGATTACATTTTATCGTTTTTTGGTAGAAGGTCATCCGCGAGGGTGGTAGTAGATATTAAAGGCTATTCGCAATGATGGCAGATGATATTGAAGGTCATTCACGAGGATGGTAGTATATTGAAGGCCACACACTATAAATAGTGGTAGTAGATGGAATTGAGCCTAAGAAAGGTGGATTCAAATTTAAAGAAGGCCAAGGAAGAAACAAATGGATTGTTGTTCGAGGTTGCACAGAGTTTTTGGAAAATATGAGAAGAATCAGCCCTTTAAGGTTGCATCATTGGATTCTTCTTCTCAAGCCCTATGAAATTGAGTGCAAGAACTCCCAAATAAAATCATCGCTTCACTCACAGCGTAGCAAACAAGTCAGCACGCAAAAGGCCAGCATGAGGGCTCGACCTAGCACACCCCATTTCACTCAACACAACCTGTGCTTGGGTTTCTTGGCATAACCCATTTTAACCAGCATGATTCGTACCAATCCCCAACATAGGTTGTGCTAATTCAAACAGTGGTTTGTCACAAGTCTTTTTTTAATCCAAAATTTGATTAATTATGGGCTTAGAACATTTTTTTTAACATGATTCGCATTAATTCAAGTCACTAATCCTAATAAAATACCATGGGTTATGAATAATGACGCATCCCATGCTGAGATATTCAGAAAAACAAGGTTCACGTAGACGTGACACACCAACCAACAAGGGATGAGGATCAGAAGAGCAAAAATGGAGTTCCAGTCGACAGCCTGTGCTGGTGGGAAAGGACCCTTCCAGCACGAGGTTGGCATATGTTGGCACAAGCACACAGGCCACGCAAAGGATGATGGTTTTCATCGACATGAAGGGGTCTCGGTCGGTACGGACTGTGCCGATGCCACCCCTAATGCCATTTGAGGATGCTAGGGTTTTGGGCCATTTTTGGCCCAATTACCTACTACTATATATATGGAACTACGTCCACTGGGGTTTAACTTTATTCTCTTTTTAGAATTCAAGAGGAGGCTAGAGGTTGAAATTACTCTTCCTTTTCTGTAGGTTACTTTCTTTTCATCTCTTTACTTTCCTTTTGTCCAAGGCATTGAATCCAATAAAATACTTAGGTCAATGCTCAGGGATTAATTAATTTACTTGGGGATAATATTTTTATTCATATTTTGATGTTCGTTTTGTGATATTTCATAGATTGACATATTTCTACATGCTTTTGTTATTATGTTGACTTATTCTTAATGTTTTTGGGAATTGCATGATTGTCACACTTAGTTAGTGCACACCAAACTCTTCTTTCATGTTGCTGCACTATTTCTATGCCCTAGGAAGGGAAACCTAGATGTGTTTCAGGTAACGATGGATCCGAATTTGTGTGATTGTGTGCACGTAGGTTGTCATTGTTAACCTTACAATTGACCATACTCTATTAAGCCGACTATTCGGTCTGAAAGGTTGTGGGTAGAGATAGCAAAAGTAGAAAACTAGGATTATCTTTGTGATCCTAAATCTATCGTTAAGATGCCTACTTCCTTTTTCTTTGTATGCTTAGGGGTAGTGCATTTGTAGTGTTCCGCCCTGGACTTAATCGCACAGGGAGAGATTCAGAACTACACAATAAGCCATTTCCATTGTCGCACTCTTCTAGTTTTGGAGGTGAGGCCGATGGAAGATTTAATACATGTACCCATACATGACCGATAGGGGGCAAATTTTAACCATCGCCTGCACTACGTGATATAAAAATAGAATAGGCTTATTGTTATATATGATGAAATGATGATCGAAATGACATTAATCATGTTACACAAATATTTCGAGAGTGTTTGTCATTGTGATTTCATGTTAGTAGTTGTTAACACAAATCCTCCCCCTCCATCCCAACAAGTAGTTAGATTGATGACACAATCATGGTTGTGCTTAGTTAATTATTAGATTCCTAAAATCTCCGTGGATGACCCGATACTAGGCACTTTCTACCATTTTCGGTAGTATATTCATAGGTACATGAGAAACACATAAATTTCATCTTTGATCCCTAGCAGTCTTTCTCTCATTTTTAATTTGTAGATCTCAAGAGATTCATTAATTAATTAGCGACGCCGGGAAGGGGAAGGTCATTCACAGATCATCAGGATTTGAAGTTCCCCTAGCCCGAAGATAATTAATAAGATGCATGCTCAATAGATTAGTTTTTTACAACATTTTTCTTTCATTATTAAGTATAAGTCAGGAAGGTCCGATAAGATGGAAGATGCTTTAATTAGCTAGAAGGGATTATTTGTTGATTACTTTGGCAGGGGATATGTGCGTAGTGCACCAAGGGAAATGTTAATAGAGTATATTTTCATATTCATGATATCTGTTAAAAGGACATCAGTTGTAGTATATTTTCATATTCATGATATCTGTTAAAGGAGACAAGTTGTGCATCCTTAACTCTTTGTTGATGGAGAAACTCTTTCGGGACTTGCATGGAGGAAATCTTAGTGGCTATCTGGGGAGAGATAAAACCATTTCTAGTTTGGAGGAAAGGTATTATTAGCCTCATTTGAAGAGAGACGTGAGAACCATTGTCCCGAAGTGTAATGTCTGTCAGGTTTCTAATGGCTAGTCTCAAAATACTGTCTTTATATGCCATTACCTGTTCCTGAAGATATTTGGCAAGACCTTTCTATGGATTTTTGTGTTGGGATTGCCTCGAATCTAACGTAGTGTAGATTCTGTGTTCGCAGTAATGGACAGGTTTTCAAGATGTCGCACATTATTGCATGCAAGAAGACTTCTAATGCGTCCAACATTGCGAAACTATTTTTTGGGAAGTTTTTCGTCTCCATGGAGTTCCCAGATCCATTACCTCACAGAGGGATACAAAATTACTCAGTCACTTTTGGATTACTTTATAGTGAATGTTTGGGTCTGCTTTGAAAAAGAATTCTATAGCCCATCCCCAGACTGAGGCGACAAACCGAATATTGGCAACTATAATTTGTAGTGTTTGTCATAAGAAGCCGAAACAGTGAGATTTAGCTTTTCCTCAAGTCGAATTTGCATATAAAAATGTAGTGCTTTCAGCTACGGGCGGGAAATCTCCATTTTCTCTTTTTATACCAAAGTTCCTAAGCATGTGGTGGATTCGGTCGAGTTTCCAAGGGTCCTTGCTGCTAGCCAGTGGGCAGAAAATTTAGCTAAGGAGCATAGAATCTGTCAAGGTTTGTTTTGAGTCTACTCGAAAGAAGAATAAGGAGGCTGCTAATAGGCTTAAGGTTACGAAGTGATGGTATTGTTGCGCAAGGAGCAGTTTCCAGTTGGTACGTAAAGTAAGCTCATGAATATGCTAGTCTATCAAAAAAAATTATGTATTTGCAAGCCCAAAAATTATATATTTAGATAAGTAACCTTTTTTGTATAAGATTCCCCTCCATAAACCTAGTTACGAGATCGCAATTCCAACTTTTGGGCTTGTACCTTATCTGTGTGTAATTTTTCCATTGTAAAATAATCTTTCAACGATGTCATCTAGCTCGGTTATTCTGTTTGAACTGTCAAAATGGTTGTTATGAACTGTAAAAATGTCCGTTCACATGTCTTCTTTTTTTTCCGTGTACTGTAATTCCGGATTTTGTTAGTTGGATCTGTATCTGAAAAAAATCAAACCGTAGAAATGGTTTGGGCGGGGTGTTTCAGTCTGGCTACTTGTTGAGGCCAAAATATCTGTGAATTTCTGTTACCATCATCACCGACCTTGTTGGATACTTTACTGATCTCACCAGACGGTTGGTATTCATTTACAAGCTCCGTATACTGATAAATAAGTTTACTTTACATCCTGTATTAGAATTGTTTTAATTTCGGTAATTGGTTTTTGGTTGTAATCTTTTTCTGTACAGATGTTTGTTATTGTGCACATCAGCTGTTTGATTTTTTTTTTCCAACATAAAAATATATATACTTGTTTATAGGTGTGTCAAACACTTTGCTGAAGATGAAAAGGCAAACATTTCGGGTGGTTTTCATTTGCTGCTATGCTCTTAATTTTAACATTTGTTTTATGGTGAACCTTTAAACTGAGATAAGTTCGATGGATATCTGGAAGCATAGATTATCGTAGGTTTGGATCCATTTATATTTATGAAAAGTTTCATCCATTTGATAAGAGTCTGGATCTCTAAGATGTATCTACAAGTTGTTGAATGTGATCGAAGATCATCTTACTTTTCTGGTGCAGTCACATTCTACAACATTCTTGCATATATCTCCACTTCTGCTGTGTACGTGTGTTCAATCCAAAGAGTGCATAGAGCTACTACTGAAGGTGTGTTCCTTTTATTGTGTGCTAAATTGAGTCTGTCATAAACCAATCTGGATTTGGTGCTTCATAAATGGTATAAATTTGCACTGTATTGAATATTTGGTTTTCTGTACGCATATTATTTGCTGGTTTTTGAATGTTGTTTTGAACAACCGAATCCAGAAATCCCCACCTGTTATTAAACGGTGGATGTTTGAATCAATGTGATATCGGTAGGAACTGATCCACATGGTGATTGCTCTTACATACCACCTCTTTGTCATGCTGTGAACATTGTTAATGGATAGATGGTCGCTCGCTTACTGAAAGCTGGGGAAAATCTTAATAAGACGTAGTCTGTGAGGTTTCTTGTCTATTAAATGTAGTACCTCCTAAACCCTGTCTGTTCATATTCCCAAGTAAATTAGTTGAGGAATGATTACGAGTGTCATATATGCAACACTTTTTACGGAAATGCAGTCCGGCAAGACACCATTAGAACAAAGCGTTGGCACATTGGCATGATGCGGTTGAATACGTTGATAAGAAGCTAAATTTGTTACCAAAACGTGAGGAGAGGCTCTTGAGAGAAAATATTACATGGGTGGTACGTACTGATTAACACTCGCAATTGTGGCTGATAAAATGGAAATTTATTCTGCATTTGATTCTTCGGGCCATTTTAGAGTAGTGCAACCTTAAACTTCACCTCGACGCCGGCAAGAAATTGATATCAACCATTTCAATAAGAGGTAGAGTAAGAGGAAAGTCCATGGAAGGAATCTGGTGATGGCAGTGTTTTTGGTGGTCACTGGTCAGGAATGTTCTTTCCATAAGGCGAGCATTTGTTGCTGTTGGAAAATAGATGAAACAAGAGGAAAGCAAAAGTATTATATTGATGTTAGTGTTTAACAGAAAGCGTTATAGTACTACATATGGAAACTGCATACAGCTACGGATACAAGGTTACATTGATGCTAGGATCCAACAAAAAGCATCATAGTACTACATATGAAAGGTACATACAGCTACGGGTACAAGGTTTTCTAACTATGAACACAGCAAAATGGCACCCGCAAAATAGCTGGTAATTACATACAACTATATGTACAAGGTTTCCATTAGGAATGCCGCTTTTATAGTTGGTCAGACAAAATGGCACCGGCAGAACAACTTAAAAGATGAAAGCAGCAAGGCTCAACGTTATACCTTAATCTTAATTTGCATGTTTAAGGGGTTTCATTCGGGGGTTACGACCGGCTTCTGGACTTCTTTTACTGGTTGATAATGGCTGGGAGGAATCTCGGTCGTATCAGAAGGCAATTGTTGGTAGTAGAGGTGGTTTCTCCAAATTCAAGCATTCATATATCCGGGGAAGTTATTTTCTGAGGAGGTGATGGCAAGGAGCGGTCCTATGATGAGTGTGATGTTGAAACTGGTTCATTTGTTGGAAGACAACGCCATGACAGTATATCGAATCACTGGTTTCCCCCGCACAGCATTGGTGGACGTCCTAACATGGTACAGCATATCATGTTTTTTCAATTCCTCTTTGATGCGCTGTGGATCAAATTTGTGTCCCTGTAATTTGGAAAATGGTCAACAAGTAGACTATGGAAATCATAGTACAGATGGAAAGTATTTCCACTACTAATTTACCTTTTCGTTGTCGTTAATTATTTGGACAGCTGACACATGCAGCAGCAGCTGACCTTAATTTTCCTCAACATTAACATTTTTTTTTTTTTTTTTTTTAAATAAAACTCACCGAAGGTGAGGGGGTCTTTATTAGGTTCCCCAGACCTAAGATAAAAAGTGCCTTTTACATTGTTTGCCCAGTGAAGTTTTCACTTGATACACAGAGTAAACCTGGAATGGAGCAGTACGTCTACAAGCTCCTATTCCTTGATAGCAACAGGAAAAAAAAGGCCTTAATTCCTTGTACGAGGTCTAGTTCGACCTTCCACTTTGTTGCCTCCACACCCCGTGTCGACAAGAAGAGGTGGCCTGTCGAAAACTATCCCCTTGCACTCTAATCCCCCCGGATTATTGCACTTGAATATGCTGAATTTCAGTATGTGACAGATTTGTTGCACTTGATTCTTGGTACTTTAGAAATGGTGAGCAGTACGTGAATTTCAATGGTGAGCAGCTGCTGCCATCTCTGTTTTTGATTTTCTGGAGCTTCAATCTTCATTCCAATGATTGTTACATTTCATGTCCAAGATGTACCTGCAATAATAGACAGAGAATCTCCCCACAGTAAATAGTTCTAAAGACATCGAATGGATGGTATAGATGCTGCATCAAGCCTTAAAATTCCCCTTAACTTAGTGGGTAAATCTGAGTAATCCAAAGCACCAGTGAATTGAGTATGTAGGGCATATTTGGAAAGCTGATCAGCAGCCTGATTAGACTCCCTGAAGATGAAGTTAATGCTATATATCCCTAGTTCCTCAAGATCCGAATAGAATCTCCATGGAGCAGAATTAGGTTCTTTGATTCCATTCACAGCCACCTTACAGTCCGTTTCAATCACAAATTCATTCAAATTCAGTTGTTGTGCATGTTTAATGCCCTGTTGAATTGCCATAATCTCTGCATGTAGACTGTCACTAGCGGGTAGGAAATGTGTGAAGGCAGCTATGAGGGTACCTCCTCTATCCCTAATTATGATTCCAATACCCGTTTTGTGGTTTCTGTAGGCTGCATCCACATTTATTTTATAGCCTCTATCAGGTTTAAACCAGTAGCACACAGTGCACATCTTTCTCTTGTTCTTCTTAAAACATAAAGTGAGTCCATTTTGATTCCAGAAGTCAGAACAAGATTTGTCATATTTTAGGGGGTAGATTTGGAATGTTTTAGAAACAGAACTAATAATGTTACTCATTGTTCTGTCATCCCCTTCTTTTATATTTTCAAAAAGCCACAAGTTTCTTCTCTTCCAAAGGTGCCATAAAGTGGATATGCTTAAAGTTATGATCAGTCTATTCTGTGCCTTAGATGTGCCACATGGATGAAGATAAAAGGACAATCTATCCCAGATACTATTGAACCTTCTATCAGCTATCATCATCAGATTATGTATCTTAGACCAAATAGTCATATTAGCACAGCATTCATTGAAAAAATGGCATATAGAATCACAGTGAAAACATGAAGTGCATTTTGACACAGTAGAAAATCCATAATAGGCCAGAACATCATCAAAAGGCAGCAGTGAATTCATTAATCTCCAACAAAAAACTGCTTGTTTAGGAGGGATTTGTTGTTGCCATACCTGATTCAGAGCCTGTATTGGAGTTCTTTTTGATCTGAGCTGTTGGTGTGCCACTTTGATGCTAAAGCTACCTGTTCTTGCTGCTGTCCATATCATTTTATCCTCATGTGAGTGCTTTATCTCCAGTTCCTGCACATCCAGAAAATCTATGGTAGCCAGGTGTGGCTCCAGTTGTGGTAAAAAGCTACATTTATTAGCAACAAAATCTTTGACACTCAAATTTGGGAAGGGGATTGGAGTGTCCTCAGGCCATCTGTAGTAGAGAGGGCCTTTTCCACTCCAGTTTGAATTCCAGAAGGGACTGAGTCCCTTGCCTATTATAACTCGAGTTTGAGTGTTGGCAAATTCGGTTATTTTGCAAATCCTATTCCATGTATGAGACTTTTGGAGACTGGGAGGCAGTGTCCAAAGTGTTGATGTCCAAATTGTGGTGTTGTTCTGTAACTTCCACCACAGTTTGCAGTCAAAAGCCTTGTTGAAAGTTCTCAGAGATCTGATTCCCAGACCATTTTCTGAAAATGGATGGCAAATCCTCTTCCATGATCTCCACTTCTTCCTGGTTTTACCCTCCTCTGTAGTTCCCCAGTAGAAATCAGATGCCATGGATTCAATTCTTTTAATGACTGCTACAGGTAAACTGTATACAGCCATCAGATGAATTGGGATTGAATTGATGCAGAACCTGATTAGAACTAACCTACCTGCAGGGCTTAACCAGACATTCTTCCAACTTGAAATTCTTTTCTGAATTTTTTCTATCAGTGGTTGGAAGTGAATCCTTTTCAAATTCCCCTTGAATAGGGGGGCTCCTAAATATGTGAAGGGAAGTGATCCCTTTCTCATGCCCAGTTCAGAAGCAATACTTCTGAGTTTTGCATTGTTGGTTTTGCTGTGGACAAAGAACTCACTTTTTGAAAAATTTATTTTCTGTCCTGAGGTTAACTCATAGGCTCTCAAGAAATCCCTGATTCTTCTAAGGTTAATTGTGTTCGCCTTGAGAAAAATTGATGTGTCATCAGCATACATAAGATGGGTGGTTGGGGGACATGAGTTAGCTGTCTCAAAGTACTTCAAGTAACCTTGAGCAAACAGGAATTTAACAGCTCTTGAGAAGGCTTCTGAGAGAATTATATAAAGGTAAGGTGATAGAGGATCACCTTGCTTTATGCCTCTAGAGGACTGGAAGAAGCCACAAGGGTATCCATTTATAAGGATGGAAAACCAGGCAGATTTCAGATTCTTCATTATGCATTTAACTATGTGTCCTGAGAATCCAAACTTTAATAGGATGGAGTTTAGAAAAGCCCATGAGACTCTATCAAAAGCCTTTTGCATGTCTAGTTTAATGATCATGTTATTCTTGTTCCTACTTTCCATGAATCTGAGCATCATCTGCATTTGGATGATGTTATCAGAGATATCCCTACCCTTAAGGAAAGCAGATTGCTCCACTGAGATCAGATTTGAGATCAGTGGTTTTAACCTATTTGCCACCAGTTTTGTAAAAATTTTATTGGTAAAATTTGACAGGCTAATTGGTCTGTAGTCAGCAAAATTTGTGACTATATCCTTCTTGGGGATTAGCACAATCCATGTGCTAGCAATTAGTTTTGGGATGTCATTTCCATGAAGGAAATCATTTGTTGCATCTAGCAGGTCTTGCTTGATGCAGTCCCAGGATTTGGTGAAGAACTCACCAGTGAATCCATCAGCCCCTGGTGCTGAATTTTGACCTAATCCAGTTACAGCTTCTTTGAGCTCATCAAAAGTGGCTGGAGCTGTTAGTTGATCATTCTGTTGATCAGTTACTAGTTTAGGAATGTGGTCTAAGAAGAAATTCAGGTAGGAGCCTGAATGAGGGGTGTGGGGTTCATTGAGTAAATTGCTGTAAAAATCTACTCCTGCTTCCCTAATCTGATCAGGCCCGTCAGTCCAATTTCCATCTAAGCCTTTGATCTTAGTTATCTGTGATCTAGTTATTTTTTGCTTAGAGGCCTGATGGAAAAACTTGGTATTAGCATCACCATGCTTTAACCATTTTAAATTTGCCTTCTGTGCCCAAAATATTTTTTCTTCCTTTAAGGCTCTAATTAGCAATGCCTTCAGCCTATTTAATTCTGTTAGGGTTTGTTCATTGGTGCAATTTTGATAATTAATTTCAGCACTCATCACAGCTTCCTCAGCTGTTTTGACATTGTCATGGACATTGCCAAATACCTCTTTATTCCATGTTTTTAGATCACCCTTTAATCTTTTCAGTTTTAGTCCAAAACCTAACATTCCACTTTCATTTATTGGTGTATTCCAGCTATCCGACACAATTTTCTGAAAATCATCTCTGTTTAACCACATACTCTGAAATCGAAATGGTTTAGGGCAAGTGGCTTCAGAGGTTGCTATGGTTAGTAGGAGTGGTGAATGGTCCGAAGTTGCTCTATTCAGAACATGGATAGAGCTGAATGGGAATAAATCTAGCCACTGGGCAGATGCAAGTCCTCGGTCCAGTTTTTTGAATAAAGGGTCTCTTAGTCTATTGTTAGACCAAGTGAAAATTTGCCCCACGGTATTGATTTCAGTAAGATTCATATTGCTTATGAATTTACTGAAATCTGCAATACTGCCTAAGGGTGGAGCATTAGGACCTTTATACTCAGTAACTGAGGCTAAGGTGTTGAAGTCCCCTATAATGGTGTTTGGTCCTGGTGGAATTATGGAAAGTTTATCCCACAATTGTCTTCTAAGGGCCCTGGTTTGCTGGGCATAGACAAAAGTGCTCCTCCACTTTTGTTGAGTAACCTTAAGTGTGATATCCGCTGTGATGAACTGTTCTTCATCAATTATTATGTCCAGGTCAGCATCACTTTTCCAGAAGGTCCAGATCTTTCCATTAGATGAAGTAAAATGGTTATGGAACCCTAATGTATGCATTAGAGTCTGGGCTGTGGAGTTAGGATTCATGGGTTCTAATAGGCATAGGATTGAAACCTTATGCCTTCTAACCAGGTTCTTAAGCCTATCCATAGATGTTCCATATCCCCTAATATTCCATATTAACATGTTAGATAGCTTTTTGTGACTATTCATTCGGGTTTTTGGATTTTAAGGCTGATCTAAGGATCATGTTTAGTCCATTGAAATAGTTCCTCCTAGGTCTCCTCTTTTTTTCATTAGTTGGGATGGGTCCTAGATCAACCAAAAAAGAGTCAGAGGTTAAGGGTTGGTCTGTGTATGGGCTAGATTCCTGTATATGCTCAGTTTCATCCTGTATGTATTGTTCTCCCACATCAGAGTCATCATTCCAATTATCCTGTAAAACAGAGAATCTATTTCCAGTCCATTTTCTAGGGCTTGATAGTTCATCATGAATAGCAATGGGATCTATCACTAGGATTTCAGCCAGTGATTTTTCATTATTAAAAGTACCTGATAGATTTGACCGCATTCCAGAAATAGTGTCATCACTAGCATAGATTTGATGAGGTGATACTTTATTACTTATATCTGTGTTAAAACTATTGTTTATCACTTCAGGCGCATATAACACAACAGCAGTACTATGATCAGATGATTTTTGCTGTGACTGAAAACTGTCATCATGCTGATAAGAGTCGGGGTATGGATGACTTACCTTGTTTTTGGGAGACATCGCAGCAACCGTTTCTTGTAAAGACTCCATAGCATCTTGAAAATTGTCTTGTTGGGCTGCACAATCTTTATCTTTCTGTATATCTGTCAAGCCCGATGTATGGTTTGAATTTTCAGCACCCTGATCCAGAACAACCTTTTTCCATATATCCTTTTTGGCGCGTGTTACCTGAATCCTGTTTCCCTGATTATTCGGTTGCCTACTCTGTTTTGGCCTTTCTTTGTTCTCCCGGGTTTTCCTACAGACTGCCTTGTCATGGCCAATCTTCTTGCATTCGTGACAGTAGGAAGGAATACTCTCAAACTCAACTTGATACCATGCACTATTTGTTGTTGAACCCAGGCGAATTCTGCTCGGCTTATCCTTCGTGAGATCATATTGTACACAGAAACGAATCTGTGAAGGTCTAGTGAGTTCCGCCGTTGGTTTATCCACCGTCATTGGGGTACCAAACTGAGCCATGAGTTGAGGGATAGCATCCCTATTATAGTAGTATGCAGGGGCAGAGTAAATAGATATCCATACCGGAGCAATTGGGGGTTCTTCCTCGGGGCAAAAGTCCGGTGTCCATTTAATGATCCTCATCTGAGAAGTTCCAATAAGCACCTGCGTCTTCATCCAACATCTATTGTAGTCCTCCTCATCAGAGAATCGAAGCATAATATGCCTTGAATCCATTAATCCAGCTTTTACTTCAGACCTGAACCCCATCAGTCCGATTGCTTTTCTGATTTCTTCCATCGGTGGACGTCCATAGGAGAACTTACCTACCAGAGTGAGCCTGAAGGGGATTGATAGCAGATCTATTTCCTCCGATGCGTACAGGCACGCAATTTCTCCCGCAAAAATTGTGCTGGGTTTTAGGTTTATAGGTTGGGGATTCTGTGTTTGATTCCGCAGTATCGCGGCGAAGCTGAGCGGCGGGCTACCTCCACGGGGAGGAGCCGCCATTGGTATGGGAAGGAGATGGATTTTCCGGCTAGCGTAGGAGCTGTTCTACGGTGGTTGGTAGGTGGCTATTGGTGGAAAGGGGTAGTGTCGGTGACCGTTTTCTTACCGTTGGTGGTGGCGATCTAGCCGTGAAGCTTAAAGCTGCTAGGTACTATAGGTTAGTCAATTAGTCAACGTAAGGGAAAGAGGGATTTCTTTGAGAGCAAATTCCTAGAGAGAGAAAAGCGCAATTGAGCATTTACCTAGTTTATTTAAATATGTGAAGGAACTAAATCAGATAGAATGTGTTATGAACCCAATAGACAGGAGAAAAAAAGGGAGAGAACAAA
>JAUOBV010050098.1:0-13905 GCA_032360425.1 Rubia occidens
GAAATGCTTACCAATTGCTCCCAAGAGTGTATTTAGCCTAGATTAGCTAAACCCATAACAAAAGCATAAACATCCATTGAAAACATTGGCTAAAATGCTGAAATACTAAATTAGAACTAGGGTTTTGGAGAGCAAAATGCGGATGAAAGAAAAAGTGAGTAAGAAAGAGGCTGAAAGTTTCTTAAATAGCCCGTAAAGAAACACAAGAACTAATATTGGACGAATAAACACTAGGAACCTTAAAACTACTCATGGTTTCACACTATGCTTTCTTCTCTAATTGAGAGATTGAATAACATGCGGGGGAAGGTAACAGCCATCACCATTTATCACAAGACCCAGACTCTTCTTAATGACCATTTCATCCAAATCAGATCGGGAATTCAAACCGTACTTGGTCTAACCGGGGGTTTTAAAAATGTGCCTACTAAAGAGCCGCAAACAGTCTTCTCAATGTGCTTACTTCAAGGCAGTAACTAACCTCCAAATCATTCCAATAAGGCAGTCTAGAAAAATTGAACATTTCTTCCACTTACCTTTAACCACCATTTTTCTCTTTCCCTTTCCGAAATCATTTAGCAAATTCCTATCCCTTTGGAATATCTTGGCACCCAATAATGGAATAGGTGGTCCTATTTGCCCCATTTCTCCGTTAAACTACTGCCTCACTGATCCCCAAGAGTGACCCTCGAAAAGAAACCGCCTATGCACTTGATAAATAGTTTTGCATACATGCTTCAATTGAGTGAAATATGTTTCCTTCTCACAAACAGGGAATACATAGTGCCCATTCACTGAGTATCCATAGAAATTACCATAAGTAGAGAAATCATTTATGGTGCAAAACAAAAATGCCTTCAATGTAAATGTATCATCCACACTACCATTGTACGTACGAACACCATCTTTGAACAAAGCTAGCTAATCTTCAACAAGAGGAGCAAGGTAAACATCCATATCATTACCGGGTTTCTTGGGATAAGAAATCAATGAAAGTAAGACATACTTACAATTTATCATAAGCCATGAAGGCAGATTATATGCCTAACCTCAAAAGGATTCATTCCATCAGTTGATAGGCCTAACCTCAAATATCAGGGATCCGCCATGAACTCTGGGTATATGACATCAAGCTTCTTCCGCTGGTCGCCATCTGACGTATTCCTAATCATATCATCTTCCGGTTTAACATTTTCTGAATGCCATCACAACAACTTGGCGTCTTCCTTGTATGTGAACAATTTCTTCAACCGTGGTATGATTGGGTACAAAACTTTAGCCGGCCTCTTCTTCTTCGATCCAGACCCCACTTCTGGACCCACAAAAATGTCACCCCACTTTACCTTGTACCTTGACTCGCCACACACCCGACATCTTTCTAGTAACTCATTCTCCTTCCCCATCCAATCATTTAGGCATGCATGGATTTAAAAAAAAAATCAAGTCCCATCGGACAGAGAATCCTTTTCGCTGCATAAGATCTATTAGGCAAAAGATTACCCTCGAGAAGCAATTCCCTTGTTAGTTCAAGTGTCTCTATAATCCCTTTCTCCGTCCACTGAAATTTGGCCTTCAAGTTCATACTTTTCAAAGTCTCACTCAAAACCGAATGTGTGCAGCCACTATACAATGTCGTCCTTTTGTCATTATGTAAGGCTTCTAGAGCCTCAAGTTTTCCGTGAAAACATCCTCCACCATCTCATCAAATACATCATCACCGTGTAAATCACCATCTCCCTTTCTACTCTCATCTTCAAACCTCCCAACGTTAGTATCAAACCCACGAATGATTAGATGTCTATGTAACTTCTTTCTCCCAAAAATGCATCTTTTTACAATCTCTACATGGGCATCGTGCACGCACCACACCATTCTTTGATGCATGTTCAAACACCAAGGCAATAAAAGATTCAATTAAAGGAATGTCATCAGGCAAATTCCAACGATTGTTACCAATGAGTTCATATGATCCATTGCAAACATCTTAAATTATTGGAATTCACCAAATGAACACAAAAACATCTTAAACCTTCCCCTTTCATACAACACATTACCCTAAATATCACATAAACCCTAGTCCATATATTTAACACAATTCTTCTACTATAATTAATATATGTAATGAACTAATGAATGTCACACATACCTTCCCCAATTAGTTCATCATCAAGCCCCAATTTGTGGTTGGTTTCCAATTCTTTAGTTATCCCAAATGATATACCCGTTTAAAAATTAGCTAAAAGTTGATCAAGCCAATTAGTTCTGAGGTCGGGATTGATGTAGTCGTTCAACCTTATGTTACGACACTATTTCGAGTCCGGAATTGGGTCCAGAAAGAGTTCCGCAAGAGGAAATTCATTTGTTATTTCTTTGATGATTTAACCCCGTGTTCCGCAATCAGACCTAACATTCCGACTGTGGAACACCGTCAAGCTTAACATTTCGATCTTGGAACTGCAAACAAACAAAGACACCTAGACATAACCGCCTTTGAAACCAATTATTTAAAGGCGGTTATTAATAGAACCTCCTTTAACCTAGAAAATTAACAGCGGTTCAAAATGAACCGTCTTCCACAAATGTTAAACCGCCTTCTAAATCACGGGCAGTCCAAATGAAGACAGTGTCGAGCTTGGAACGTCTTTGCAGATGCGGTTCCTCAGAAATTGGACGGAATCACCTTCTAAGGGGTGTCTTTAATGGGCCATCCTCCACTTGTTAAATGTTAGCAAATGTTGTATGTTCAGGTGTTGGGCAAATCAGACTCTCCACTAGTGATATGTTTGCAAATGTTATATGTTAATGTGTTGGACAAATCAGACTCTGCTACATGTTTTACAAATTCTATACTCCTTCCATCTCACTTCATATTGCTTAATTTGACTATTGAGAGTTAACTGGATCAATGTTTCAATATTAATATCTTTATTTATACGTGTACAAAAATATGAAAATAATAATAATTTAAAAATATATGTTACGATGAATCCAGCAACATATAACCTGATAATAGTTTTACATATAAAATAATATAGTTTAATGGTCGAAATTGGATAAGTTTGACTTGTAAAAATGAAATTAAGAAATATGAAGTGGGACAGGGAGAGTATTTAGTAAAGTAATTTTTTTAGAAAGTAAAGAGTGATTTGTGGAATACGTGGCAGAGTCTAATTTATCCAACACTTTAACATATACTGGCATATAAAATTTTCTGATAATGCATGTTACAATACTTGATTCCATTTGCCATTAATTAACAAGCTTTATTCTATATCGAGCAGCGGGGTCTCTAGATATACATATGTTTAAGTGAGATCAGTTCACTCGATATTTCAAAGATGCGCGTACAGAGGTCGCAAACATTCATACAAACAAGTAATTAAAAACAATGGCAGGCAATAATTTGTGCCAAAAAGCAATAAGTATTGGAACTGAACAACTCAGATTCTTAAAGAATATGTAGAAGGATGTTACTCTCGGAACACCTTAACGACTTGCTTCCCAACATTCCGGCCACTGTAGAGACCGGCAAAGGCTTCGGGACCTTTTTCCAAACCTTCAACAATGTCTTCTACGTACGTGATCTTGTTTTCCAGAACATGAGGAAGTACGAAGTCGATGAATTCTTGGTAAAGGTGGACGTAATCAAGAACCGCCCATCCTTCCATTTTCAAGCGCTTGAATAGAACGCAAGAAACGTTTTGTAAGGAGTCACGCTTATCCAAATTATACTGTGAGATCATTCCGCACACTGAGATCCGACCGTGCATCTTCATCAGCGGAAGCACTGCGTCTAATGTCTTTCCTCCCACGTTTTCAAAGTCGATGTCTATTCCATCGGGGAAGTATCTTTTAAGGACGGCCCCCATATCTTTTTCTTCTTTGTAGTTGAAAGCACCATCAAAACCAAGCTCATTGATCAGAATATCCACCTAATAAATTTTCATTTGAACAAGTAAGAATAATATAGAGAAGAGAGAAACTAGTCAATGAAAGAAGCCGTCTTTAAAATGCGAAATGAAATAATTAAGTGTACCTTTTCTTGAGTTCCAGCACTGCCAACCACATAACAACCACTGAGTTTAGCGAATTGACCAACAAGTTGACCAACTGCACCAGATGCTGCTGATATGAACACCTTGTCTCCTTTCTTTGGTTTACATACCTCAAAGAATCCGGCGTACGCACTCAATCCGGACATACCTTTACACAAGAAAGTTCAGTACAATGTTCGAATATCAAATTAAAGTCTACCAATAATACAATTTGAAACCAACAAGTGAAACTTACCAAGAACACCAGTGTAATAGGAAAGTGGAACATCATTTTGGTCAATTTTAACGAGAAATTGTGGCTCTGCTAAGTAGCTGTACTCTTCCCACATGGTTTCACCCCACACCAAATCTCCCTTGCTGAATCTTGCATTCTTTGAATCCACCACTTCTGACACACCAAATCCTCCAATTGGCTGCAATATGCATCTGATCTTAGTTGCAGTAACTTAAAATTTGTAGAAATACGACAACACGGAGATACACGATGACTTACCGAGCCAAGACTCCAGCCATCGAAGGTATCAGCCATGGCAGAACGAGATCCTTGCATGAGAAAGCAGAGGTAAGCATCACATGACAAGTACAGATTCTTGAGTACGACGCCATTGATAGAATCTTCAGGGACCTTCAAGTTTATCGTAGTTTCAGTGGTGACCTCGAAGTCGGACACCTTGGGTGGTCCATCGATATAGTTTCTGAACAAAACTTGCCTGTTCTTCACCACCATATCTTCCATTGAAATGATTAGAATGAACTGATATGCCTGGTTTTGCTTTAACCGTCGGGTTTAGAACTGAGTGATGGTGTGTGCGTTCTGGTAAATGTCTGCTCATTTCATGGGATTTTATAGACTTCTTAGAACGCGTCTAATTTTACACAGCGGCTACTTCCCAAAGTGGTGGGGGGAGATTATCATAGATAGTTGACTGGTCCAAGTTATCCTACTCCATTTAAAATGAGGTGTTCAAGTGTGTCAACCATTTTATATGTGGATTCAAGTGTGTCAACCATTTTATATTTGGATTGCGACCTGTATTTATTTAATCAACCCTGTATTTTATAATAAATAAATATATTTTTAAATCAATAATAAAATTGAATAACTATTAAATATTAAATATTTAATGTTAACCAATCACAATTTAAAATGATGTTTAATGATGAAGTTTAAGAAGGTGGTGGCGGAAGTTAGCCGGGATGGGTGGCCTGCGGCCAGTGATGGTGGTCGGCGGTGGCCGGCTCCGGAATTTTAGGCGGTGCTGAAAATCTGGGCGGCGATGATAGGTGGCAGCAGGTGTCGGGAACTGGTGGTGGGCGGCGGGCCGGCTGTGACGGTGACCGGTGGTGACCTGGCTTGTGGTGGCGGTGACCGGTGGGGTTGTGGCGGTGGGCGGCGATGGCTGGCGGCTAGCGATGGACGGCTGAGATGGTGGGGTTCTCCTCTCTCGGTTCTCCTTCCCCTGTTCTCCATCCAATTCCACAATTTGGTTCTCCTTCCCATTGCTCGGTCCGATTCTCATTCCCTGGTTCTCCATCCACTTGACCAGTTGGGTTCTTATTCCCCGATTCTCAATCCACTTCACCTGTTCGGTTCTCATTCCTTGGTTCTCCATTCACTTCCCCGGTTCGGTTCTCCATTCACTTCCCTGGTTCGATTCTCCATTCACATCCCCGGTTCGGTTCTCCTTCTCCAGTTTTCCATCCACTTTCCCGGTTGGGTTCTCCTTCCACTCTACCAATCCGATTCTCCTTCCCCGGTTCTCCATCCACTCTACCGGTCAGGTTCTCCTTCCCTTTCCCCGGTCCGGTTCTCTTTCAACGATTCTCCTCCCCCCTTTTCCAGTTCTCTCCTTTCGATTTTATTTCTTTTGGGTTTTCCTTTCCTCCCATTTTGGATTCTCCTTTCCAATTTCATTACATATTTTCGGTTCTCTTTTTCCCAACTCCCCATATTGAATGCTATTTATACCCGAAAATGTTTTTAAAAAATGTCTGTAAAATAGGGTTTTAAATGTTATTTTCAGCATATTATTTTTCATTTGGACTTTATTTTTATAATATTATGTTTGCCTATATAATCTTATAATATTTTATATTTCAATATCATTTTCATTTTTCAATTAAATCCAAACAAAATTATCAGATTATTCTATTTATTTAATTATTATAATTCCATATTTAGATCTGTACTTTAAAATTATTTTCCACAATAATTTTATATTTCATTTTCCACGTTAAAAACCCTATAAATATTAAGCTAATGTAATTTTCATCTTATATGTCATTTTCAACTTACATATTAAGTTATTCCTACTAAAATGGTCTAACAACAAGAATAATTTACATATCTATTTAACACTAAAGTAATTTTCATCTATTATGTTATAAACATTAAATTGCATATTCAGTTATGTCTGATCAAATGGTATAACACAAAGAACAAACTCCTAGCAAAACTTTCAATATATTCTACATAAATAATTATTTATTTCAATTAAATCTGAAATAAATATTAATTAAATGGGACTATCGTCAAATTTTACATTCACATTTTTTAATTCAAATATTATTTTCAAATTATTTTTAAAATTTTAATTTAATTTTATAATATTATTTTTGCTACTATTTTCTTAAAATATTTTATATTCCAATATTATTTTAATTTTTCAATCACATCCTACCAATATTTTCAGATTCTTCTATTTCACTAAAATTTTATTTTCAGATTTTGCATTAATTCCCACATTACAATTTAATTTCAAATTAAAAATCTAATTTCCATAAACCATTTATTTTATAAACCCTGAAATTTTAAATTTATTTAAATTTAAATTCCTAAACCTAATTTCAAATTCAAAACCCAAATTTCTGCTCACCCACCCCCCAAGGTGGCGTCGTCTCCCCCCTTCCAAACCCATAATTCACCGCCCCTCCCCAAGGCACCGATGGCCAATCCAAACTCTCCCCCGTCAGCTTCCACCACCCCTAACCCCTAGGGCGGCCACCGTGCCAGCCCCCAACCCGCGCCTTGCTCAGCCAGCTAGCCAGCCACCCCGGTCCCACCGCTGTCACCCTCGACCCATCCCTCTAGCAGACGATTCTCCGCCACCCTCACTCGTCAGATCCCACCGCCCCGCCGCTCTCTCACACACACCTAATCTCGTCACCAGACCGTACCCCCACCAAATGCTGTCACCAAACGGTCCTCAACAAGTAATTTTTGCCGGCCCAATCTCAAAAACTAAGTTTTTCGGCCAAAAACGGGTGAAAAGGAACCTAAATCAGGAATTTTTTTAAGGCGACGGGTGGTGGTCGGTGGCGAGTGACGGCGTCCGACGATAGGCACCTGTTACTGGTTGTGGATGGATTAGTGTGGAGATGGTGAGAGGGGGAGGAAATGGTGAGATGGGATTGAGAGTAAATCGGGGGGTAATAAAACAAAAAAGGAAAATAAAAAAATAATACAAGCATGTATACGTATTAGGGCATAACTAGTAAAATACAGGGCGTTGATTAGGGATGATCATGGGTGGGGTCTGGTCTAATAAAATTTTAGACCCGTAAGGTCTAAACGAATGTGGGCAGGGTCTAAAATTTTAGACCCGTACCCAGACCCGATGGGTCTAAATGGGTCTTGTATCCAAAACGGGTTCTAAATGGGTCTAATATTCTATTTTTTCACTAAATAAAATATATATTATTTTAAATGCAAATAATTTAAGTTCAATATATATTAGAATTATTTTTTCAAGATAACAAAATATACTATACATATTATTTGTTGTATTTGAAATAAAAATACAAAGAGAATATGAAAGAAATTTAAAATTTTGGGTAAAATTATACATAGTTAGGCTTATATGGGTTTACGAGTTGGGTCTAGGTGGGGTCTGGATCTTAGTATTTTAGACCCGGACCCGTATCTAAAAATCTAGACCCATATGCGAATCCGATGGGTCTAAAATTTTTGGACCCATACCCGACCCAATGGGTCTAAACCCTGTGGGTCTGGGTCGGATTCTAAACTCATGATCATCCCTAGTGTTCCTTGGCCTTATCTACTCTATATGCTATATTTGTTACAGAATCATGAGAACAAGAAAGAGATCTCCTGTGATGACAAGGTGAAGACCATTTTTTGAATGCAAGAATTCACTGAGATTGCAAAGCTGCTGTCAAAGCATGTCTTTTCTAATAAGCATGCTTGAAATTGTTGAGGACCTAACTGTTGTAGTGGATGTTATTAAGTTCCTCTTATTATGAGAAGTAGAATTGTGAATGGTGAAGGATAACTCAGTTTAGTCCTTTCATTCTTGCCTAATTTGCGATGATATAAAGATGTGTAGGATTAGATTAGAGAGTTGATATAAAGTTGTGGATGCTTTTTTGGATGAATTTTAGTTAATTAATTGAATGAATTCACTCGCAATAGTGTTTTCTTATTGTAAAAGTGTTTTTATAATGGGATTTGGAGGGAAAATATAGTTATAATATTGTGGGGGTAGTTGCATCTTTACAATGTCAAATGTCATTATAAAAACTCAGTTATAACGGAAAAGATGGTTGTAATAGTGTATACTACCTATGGGTGTTCAAAAATACTCGACCCATCCATCCATTGACCCGGTTTAAAATAATCGGGTATTTTTTCATTTTTCAGAGCCAGGTACCCGGCCCAAAAAATTTACATTTTAACGGGTCCAGGTCGGGGCCGCAAAAATGCTATTTCCGAGTACCTGGGATACCCGGTAAAATTCAAATATATATTTCATTCATTTTAGAGTCCGTCACTTGAAAGACGGTCTTTCCATAAGTTACGGAAAGACCAAAGTTTAAACTATAAGCTAGAAGAAATCAAGATAAATTTTTTGGGTTGAAAAAATCATGTCATAAACTTATAACTACTGCACATTGCATAATAAATTTTTAATATTACAACTAAAACCTTTTACTTTTCTATAATTCTAATTCGACCCCGTCTTTCCAAATGCCTATGGAAAGACGGTGTTTCCCAAAATTTTGTCTTAATTTTAATAATATAATATTTTCTACATATGTACTCCCATTTCTTAGTTGTCCATACATCTGTAATATTAATTATTAAATAATGTGAATTAACATAATATTCAAATGCTAAATTTTCAATCATTTTTTTTCAACCCCGAATTCTTAATTGTTCCTTCTGAGTTCCGCCATTTTCCTTTTAACCTCAAATTTTTAGTTGGGCCACGACCACAACCTTATTTAGCTATACGTCCAATTTTTTTTTACATTTGATTTTCACAAATTTCATATCAAATTTTCATAACCTCTCCACTAAATTAATTTTTTTAACACAATGATATTTTCTCATCATTTTAGCATACTTTGTTAAGTTCATCCAAACTAGGGAATGATGATAATGATTACGGACTTGTTACTAATCATTATATGTTGAATTTTTAAATGATAAAAGACGATAATTATTTGTACAAAAAATGTCACATGAATTCAATTATTAAACTACATTGCCATCATCATTGTAATGATATTTTTCTTGCAATGATACAAATTTATGTAATATAATGAAATAATAATTTATCTCAAAATTTTAAATTTTGAACGGGTCAACGGGTACCCTGCTACCCGGCCCGATCAATCCGGATACCCGCATTGCTGGTACCCTATTTTTTGGGCCGAGCCACGGGCCGAATTTTCAATTACCCTCATATGCAGGTACCTGCATTTGAACACCCTTATTATTACCGTTGTAGTTAAATATTTACAATGGAATATTACCATTGCAAATACTTATTTACAGCTGGTAATATTCCTGTTGTAAATGTTTAACTACAACGGGGAAAATGAGCCCGTTGTAAAATTATTTACAATAGAGCCTCTAACAATCCATGCAACAGGCCATTACAACGAAAAAACGGTTGTAATAGTGTATACTATCGTTGTAATTAAGCATTTACAACGGGATATTACCATTGTAAATACCTATTGATAGGTAGTAAAATTTGCGTTGTAAATGCTCAATTACAACAAGTAAAAAGAGTTCATTGTAGAATTATTTACAACAAAACCTCTATCAGGATGCGTAAAATCCCATTTACAAAGAAAAATCAACTGTTTTTAAGCATGTCGATGTAAAAAGGGGTCAGGAGATCCATTCCCAAATAATTTACGTCAGATCAATTCACACTCTATTTCAACTCCTTCAAAATTTTCACCAATTCCTCCACCTTTTCGGAATAACTGTTTTCGTCCTTCCAGAAGCTTCCAGCCCCATCTATCACCAAATTTCTTTTTTAAATTTCGGGTATAGTATTCCCACTGCTTCCTCCGTTCCAGTTTAAATTATCTACTTACTTCTTTTGAACTATTTTCTATCAAAATTTAGTTGCATATTTATATGTATATATGAGCAACAATATTAGAGTCCGGCTCTTGAAAGACGGTCTTTCCATAAGTCATGGAAATACCAAGGTTTAAAATGTAAATTAGAAGAAATTAAAATAATTTTTTTGGGTTGCATGAACCGGGTTATAAATTTTATAACTACTACATGTTACATAATAAAACTTTAATATTGCAACTAAGACCTTTTACATTTTATAATTGTAATTAAACCCCGTCTTTCCCAAGACTTTGCCAATGGGAAAACAGAAAATATTCAAATTTTAAAAAACAAATAATCACCTTATGAAAAAAGAGTTTGTCTCTTAAAAGACGGTCTTTTCATAAGTCATGGAAAGACCAATATTTAAAGTAAAAATTAAAAGAAATGAAGATACAATTTTCAGGTTGCATGAATCGGGTTATAAACTTTATGACTACTACACGTTGCATAATAAATTTTAAATATTGAAACTAAGACCTTTTACCTTTTATTGTTCTAATTAAATCATGTCTTTACATATGTTTATGGAAAGACATTTTTTCCCAAGACTTTGCCATGAAAAAATATATAATTAAAATTAAACTTTGATTATAATCCAGTCGAATTTAACTATGAATAAATATACTCCCTATGGCCCAATAAAAATGGCATACTTTTAAAACTACCCAAAATAGCAAAGAATATGTTGTTAGTTTCCCACAATTTAATTTAACAACTTTCATAATGGGCGCACCATTTTCTCAAAATATCTCTACATTTTCACAATTATTCTCTGTCATATCAGTTTGCATAAAAGAGCGAGTTAAAAACAAATACGTTCTTTTTGTTGGGAGGGGTAGTATCTAAATTTAAATACTCTCACACTCAAGAGAAGTCATGAGAAGTGCCAATCATTAATTGGTTGACCATTTCACAAATAAAGGGACTACTTATTGAGAAGTTGTTCTTAAAAATTCACAATGATACTCCTTAAATAATGATTGCTCCCTAGTAAGAAAAATTAAGGAATAACTATTGTGGATGATTTGTCATCATACCATTATATGTCACTTCTTCTATTTTTCACAATTTTTAAGAATAATCTCTAACAAGTACACTATTAAATATGGTGTCATTAAAAATATTCAAAAAATGAAGTAGTATTTTAAAAATATTTTTTCAGCTAATCTATCCATATCTTTTTTGGCAAAGTCTTGGTAAAGACCGTCTTTCCATGGGCTTATGGAAAGACGTGGTTTAATTAAAATAATAAAGGTAAAAGGTATAAGTTGCAATATTAAAATTTTATTGTGCAACGTGTAGTAGTTATAAAATTTATAATCCGATTCATGCAACCCAAAATTTTTACTTTGATTTCTTCTAATTTACACTTTAAACCTTGGTCTTTCCGTGACTTATGGAAAGACCGTCTTTCAAGAGACGGACTCTTAGTGTTTTTATAGAAATTTGGATCATGCTGCTGTAAATGTCTTTTTAATTAGTAATATTGATGGTTTAACTTTTGAAGAAAAACAAGTGGTGGGATTTGATCGTTTCATCCGTATAGTATACCAATTCTGAAACTTAATCCGCTAATCTTCATGAACTTAATAAGGGAAAGAAAAGAACGTGATGGAGATTTAAGTGGCGTTTGAGCAAAATTGCTTACAAGAGCAAATTTAACATATACTTTTATATATTTTTATAGAGATTTTGGTTCAATTTAGAGCAAGTCCAATCAATTCATACATGACATAGATTTTGGATATATTTTAAGGAAAGACGTCATTTCCTTAAGTTTATGGGACAGTCCACTGTACATTTTACCTTAAATGTTGTAATTTTTTTTATAAAATTTAAAAATTATATTTTAAATGTTAAACAAGTAATAATGTGTATTTGAAAGTGAAAATATAATTAAAATATATAATGTAAAAAATTATTTTTAAATTTCTAATTTTAGTATATAATTTCTAATTTTAAATTACTTTTAAATGTCCATAAATATATAGTGTAATTTCTAATTTTAGTATACATTTTGCAGTGTATAAGGTAAAAAATAAGTGGACTGTTCATAAATTTATGGACAGACCGCCTGTTAGGAACCCACTTTTTCATTTTCTCTATCAGGGGAAAGAGAACGAAATATTTGGAGAATTTTGAAAATTCATTTCTAACATTATCAATCACCTTTAGTTTACACATAATTTCCTTCTTTGAGGGATGAGAATTTCATACACTACAAAATTAATATACAAAATAAAATTTCATTTTCTATAAAATAGAAAATCTGTCAGAGTTTCAGCATAAACTAAAAAGAATTATGTGTTTTCATTCTCTATCCTGAAGAACATTTTAGAAAACAAGTTGGATCTACTCTTACACACTATATCTTTTCTCTAAAATAGAGATTTTGATGAATGAAAATGTTGTTGGAGTAACTTGTTGTAATTCTTAGTCCAATGGAACGCTATATTCAATCTTGGATGATTGTGGCAAAAAAATTCTTGGATATCAATGTGAGTCGCGTTAGGTACGCTTTCCTTAAAGAGTAATTCGACCCTATTACAGTCTTGGGTTACACGAATTCCCTGCGAGGATAAAACAATCGAGAAACCCTCATGTTCTAGGCTTGAATCAGGAGAATACTTTTGATTACCTGTGTTTTTTGTTGCTACGTATGTCTGAGAAATTCTATGGATTTCACTTGTGTTTTGTGTTTATGTTTGTTGTGTCTGTGTATTTGTCATGCACATACACATGTATATATAGGAAATACTTGTCCTCAAACAATGTAACAATTCATACGCACTATCAGAATTATAAATTTTGAAATGATGCATCTTTCCGCACAATATATCTTTCCACATGGTAAGCATGTTGCACCACCACATTCAATGTATCATTTCTGATATCACCCTTATCCTTTCAACTAAGATAAGTTAGGCAATACAATCCACCACATCAGAATTGTAATAAATTATGAAGTGATACATCTTTCCACACTCCATGACAAGTTATGTTAGTCATTACCAATATACAATTAATCTGTATCCTATCAACTGTAAACTCGTAGATAATTTATACAAGTGTGCACTCCACACCACCGAACTTGTTTTAATGTTCCGAGTTCACAACTACGCGAATTATTTAAATAGTTTTGTGTTTCATAAAACACCAACAAATGTTTGGTTCTCATATATAGAGATAGAAAAATAATTTGGACAATTGAATATTTGGTTCTCTAATCATTGATTTAAAACATAAACTTTAAAACTAATTTTCTATTTTTACCAAAAGTATTTAACAATTACAACATTTAAATCTTGTTAAATCAACAAAAAAAAAATTGAACTTCGAAATATCAGGTTAAACTTTTTTCTTTTTTTTTTCTTCATTTGAATGGTTGACTTTTATTTTGTATTTTAGATATTTGATCCTCAAATAATAACTAACATGAATATGGTATTAAGAAAATAGTTATTT
>JAUOBV010050198.1:0-22967 GCA_032360425.1 Rubia occidens
CCAAATCCCACATCAGCTAAGAACGAAAATCCTTCATTTCGGAATCCATGGCAGCAAACCTTTCAGGATTCTTAATAGCCAAGCGATAACTCTGTGGCTCGGTCTTAGCAAATAAAGCACTTAATAAACCAGAAATATCGTAGTCGGAGAAATATTTTTACCTGAAAGAGTCACTACAAGAGCGAGAAGCCATTGTATGGCAGGATGAGGGAACCGATGTCGAAGATAGTGTGGAATCTGAGGCCAACAGCTCTGAAGCTGTGTGCTACCACACCGGGGAGGAAACTGGAGAAGGCACCAATGGATCTGGCACTGCTGGAGCCGCACGCATGAGATGCACACATGGGTGGTGAGTTGGTTTCTGCAGACTGAGTTGTTGGTCTGTGTGCGGCGGACATAAACAATTTTCAGACAAAACCTGAGTTATCAATACAGACTGTAAATCATAATTATTCAAAATAATGGGCAATTTGGCTAAATAAGATGGCTTAAACACCTCCGAAGGCACAAATGAAGGTTCCAAAAATTCAGAAACATCAAGTGAAGATAAGTCATAGCAGTCATTGCAGGTAGCTGAAAAAAGCATCTCATTAAATCGTGGCGAGTGATGCACTCCTTCTTTGTAAGAGGATCAAAATAGCTATAACCCATGTATTGCAAACTGTAACCCAAAAATATATAAGACATATTCTGAGGTTCTAACTTATGCATATGGGCATACATACAGAAAAACCAGACAGCCAAATGGATGAAAATTAGAGTATCCAATAGTGGTACCAAAAATAACAGAGAGCAAAGACTGACCAGATAAAATTGGAGTGGGCAGCCTGTTGATGATGTAGGCCAATGTAGAGAACACATCATACCGAAATGAATGATGAAGGCTAGAATGAAAGAGGATCGACAATCATGTCTTAGTGATATGATGATGCTTCCACTCTGCATGACCATTTTGATCTGGAGTGTAAGAACATTAAAGCTGATGATGTATTTCCTTAGACGCAAAATGTGATCGCATGCAACAATTTAAAAACTTGATTCCACCATCACTTTGAAATACTTTAATGGTGGAAGAAAAAGGGTTCTCAACAAGAGCCTCAAAATGCATAAGCCTCTACAAAATCAACCTTTCATCGCAGAGGATATAACCAAGTTAACTGAGAAAAATCATCAACAAAAATGACATAATATTGGTATTCAGCACGAGAGATAACTGGTCAAGGTCTCCAAAAATCACAATGAACTAAATCAAGTATGCATGGTGCATGTTTTAAATTATCATTCAAATAAAGACTCTTGGCTTTATCCATCTCACAAAAAGAACATAGATGAGGCTTAGGTAGCAAACTAGTAACATACAAACTACCACTTTTACTCAAAGATGAAATAACAGAATATGAAACATGTCCTAACTGACTATGCCATAGCTTATAAGGGATCCACACCCCGCGGGGTCATTATTTTTTGGGAGAATTAACCAATGAGATGTGTTTCAAAGACACGAGATATATAATTTGCTTCTATACTCACTACTAACCAATATAAGGTAGCTAGTGGCAAGTTCGGGTTGGTCCACAGATATACTATAGTTTGAGGGTTTGTTTTACAACCCAAAATTGGGAATCACTTCAATTGTGTGTCGGGAATAGCTAATGCTTAAGAACAGACATTTGGGGGGGTGTCTAAGAAGCTACTAAGTATGCAAACAAAGAGATTAAAACCATATTTAACTAGTCTTGGGGGGTTTTGTGTAACATGACTGACTAATGACTTTGATCCTAGATTCTATCACATGTAATACATATAAACCTATCTCATACGTATGTCACATAGAGTGGAGATAACCGGGAATCCCAATGTTTATCACTCAAAGGTTTATCTCCCCTCAAGAACCAACTCACCACCTCCGTAATTAGGGAATGTGCGTCGATCGATCTTTTGAGATCCGCTACTCATTCCCAGTCATCTCACTCTTGATGATAATGATCCCTCGCTTAAAGGATCTCAACCTTGCATAGGTCGCAACTATTATATACGATATTAAGATAAATACACCAATCCTAAGCCTAGAGGGGGAAAATTAATTTGTATCTGGTGATGACTCTAGGGTTTTCAAGACATATCTAGTCTAGAGAAATTTTATCCAAAGAAATCATTGGATTTAATGCCATAAGCAAAACTAGAGAAAAAATTAAGAGAAGATATAACCCCTTTTTCCTACCTACTAATTGGTTCTTACAATAATGACCAAACTTAAACCCTAAGAGACTAAATTTGGCTTATGTAGTAGATATAATTGGGCCTTAGAATGGTTAAAAAATCTAGGAATCCCTAGCAGCCACGTCAGCACGGACCGTGCAATAGTGCACGGTCCGCTCAACACGGCTGTACAAAACCACGGGGGCCATAGACTGGAGGCATTCTGAGGTTTTTCTGAGCACGTGGGATGTGCAAATCTACATGTCCCAAGGTCTTGAGTGTGACTGTATTCTTCTGAGTGCACGGTCGTGTAAGATTGCATGTACCACGAGCTGGACCCTTGATTCCTCTAATATGAGTGTGAGGGCCTTGCAGGATTGCATGGCCCATGGTCTGGATTTTAAATTCTTGGTTTTTTGCATGGTACAAGTCGTACAAATCTACACGGGTCGTGGAAGTCTTCAATTCGTCCGAAATTAGCTTTTTTTCTTCAGCGCATCCATCGACGACCACGTGTTTGGCTCGTGGCCTTCACTGTCCTACCATTTTTTTAATGGCTTTCTAGAATCTACCACCATTCCAGTGAATACCCTTATAAAAATATTTTGAAGTGGCTACGAGCAATCTACAAGTAAAGCACCAAGACGCTCATAGGGACATAGAATCCATTATACCTGAAGTAGGTCACAAAATGAGGGATTTAGATGTGAAAACCACAAAGGGTCATTTAAACCCCTTACAATGTAAAACTACCTAAATATAGGAATCTACCAAACAAAAGATAACAAAAGAAATGTTAAACGCCCCGGAAAGTACATGTTTTTTACATCTCACAATGAGACTTTGGATTTGTTTGCATTGACAAAAGAAACTAAAGTAGCACCACCATAATCTAAAATGTAGAGACTTATCTCAATGCATCCACGACCAACGATCTCTTTGGTAACCTTGTTCTGGATAGTAAAAGAATTGTCATAAAAGAAAAACATAATTTAGATCATGGGTTAAATTGCCGATAGATAATAAATTCTTGGTAATATTCGGAACCATCAAGACGTCAGATAAAATAAGAGAATCAGAAATCAAAGAATTTCCAGTATGAGAAATATGTAAAGAAGAACCATTGCCAAAATAAACACGGCGATTACCATTATAAGAAGCAATGCTATCCAAATAGAAGACGTATCAGTCATATGTTTGGTAACTCCAAAGTTCATGTACCAATCAAAAACAGCATTATATTGCTGAAATTGTTATGGCTGAGTTGTATCTACGTAATTGGAAATGTCATCGTGAAAATCATGGGAGTTTGTAGAAGTATTCAACAAGATGACCAGAATGATAGCACCATTAGCATTGATAGGTGTCACCGCCATGCCCTTCGTAATCGGGCTGCCACTGCTGAGAGCTAGAGAACGGCCAGGGATCCCCTACCAGGCCAGTTTTCATGACCTCCTCTGCCACGAGTTGGTTTTCAAGACAATTGTTGAAAAGAAGTGAAAGCATAAAAACCTGGTCCATATGTGGGGGTCGAGCGAGTTTTGTAAGAAAACTCAAGAGCCTCGGCCTTTGCAACAACAGTAAATAGCTTTGGTGGAGAATTAATAATCATCTGAGCAGATGAAAACTGAGAAAAATCACCATTCATGCCACGACAAAATAAGATAATAATATCATCGTTGGAAAGAGTGTCACCCATATCATTCAATTCTTCAAGATAATTCTTAAGGCGAGAATAGTAGTTCTGAATAGATTGATCATCTTGATGAACATTGTACAATCAATCATGAATATGAAAATAGCTAAAGCATTCCATACCAAAGTGAAATTTATCATACTCTGGAAATTCTTAGATCCATCAACAAAACCAAGTAAAGCTAAAGAACGAAAATAGAAGTAACTTGAGTGCGTCAGTGTGAGTAGTTGGAACCATCAAGCATGATGGTGATGTAGTTGATTAATGCAAGAAGAGGAAAAGATGCCATCAGGAACAAATCCTAACACGAAAGAAAAAAATTAAATTGCACCAACCACACAACAGGCTTGTCATTGGCAGCAGACGGTTGATCTAACTCACGTGCGTGAATTTAAAGCAGCAGCACCATTGGAAGCCATTGCTGACTTATTTTTGAACTTATACTTTAATACAGATACCAAGAGAAAAGAATCATAAAGTAGGTGTTTTGAGTAAGCTTGCCTTGGAAGACCACGACATTCAGTCAAAGAATGATTGAGTAAGCGTAGTTTCGAGGAACAGGAAGTGATAGTCCTTGATGAAAAATAACCTTGGATGACTCCCATTATCAGCTACTATTGAGATGGAACCTTACCGGAAGGGATATTCAAGGCTAAAAAAATAAGATTGAAAGCTCTGAGGTATGTATTGCATGATAGATTTTTGTATCGACTAGGTTACCTCCTGCCACTTTTTCGATGTGTCATTCCTTATGATGCTTACTACCGAATTAGGGAGGTTCATGAAGGGATATGTAGAAGCCATCAGGAGGCTGGATCGGTTGTAAAAAGGCTAATTCGAGCTGGATACTACTGGACTGCTATGTTCGAGGATGCAAACATGTATATTCTAGCCTTCCATCAATGTCAGATACATGCACCAATTACTCATATTTCTCAAGAGGGGATGACGAATATACATAGTTCGTGGCCATTCGATAAATGGGGGATCGACCTTGTTGGACCATTTCCAGAGGTTCCAGGGCGATTCAGATACCTCAACGTTGCTATTGATTACTTCACAAAGTGGTTTTCGGGAAACCAATTGATAAATATGAAGAGGAAATTTGTGATTGCATTATGCTGGAAGAATAGCTTTAGTATTCCGAAGACTATCATAACCGACTGTGGGACAAAGTTTTTTCATGATCCATTCAAGAGTTAGTGTGAAAATTATAAGATTCAGCAGAAGGTGATGAAAGTATACCATCCTCGGGAAAATGGTCAAGTCGAGGTTACTAACCATATATTTTTTAATGGCACCCGAGCAAGGCTCAAAGGGCCTGAAGGAAATTGGATAAGTGAGTAGCCTAGTGTTTTATGGGCTTATCGAACAGCTGAATCCGCTGCTATGGGAAAAATGTCGTACAGCTTGGGGTATGGCTCTGAGGCTGTGATTCTTATAGAAATTGGAGTAGCAAGTCTAAGAGTGATAGCGGTCTCTGCAGAAGAAGCTAATAAGGACAGCTGCCGAATAGACTTTGAATAGGTGAAGAAAAACGAGAGTTAGCATCCCTTCATGAAGCTAAGGTGAAGTAGTGGATTAAGCACTATCATGATCAAGGGGTTCGAAAAAGTATAGTTTTCCCCGGGAGATCTTGTCATGAGAAAAAATGAAAAGAGTTGGCGCTGGCCTGATGGAAAGTTAGTGGCAATTTGGTAAGGGCCTTACAGAGTCATTGAACCGTACCCGGGGGGCAGCTATACCCTTGAAGGGATTAATGGTGATCGAATCCTAAGGCGGTGGAATCTGGAATGTCGCTAATCTTCGCAAGTATCATCAACTCTTGATGGACCTGCTGTAATCTCGATATTCCGGAAAAATAGCTTACCAAAGAACAACTACATGCCATGACCGGTGTACACCTTGCTCTGCATCAAAGGTCACTCCTTTGTACCAGAATAATTTGACAAGTTTGTACGCCATGTGCTCCATTTTGTTTAATATTTTTCTCAGATTCGTATTCCATACGCTGCGTCTGATTGAATAAAACTTGTATGCCATGCGCTTTATTTGAATTCCATACCTAACACTGTGATCAAATTTCATATTTCATGCCAAACGCTGCAATTCTCTTTACATTGCATGTCGAACGCTGCAAACGCTACTCTACATTGCATGCCAAATGTTGCAATTATCTTTATATTGCATGCCTCCAATTAATTTTTACATTACATGCTAGATGTTGCATTCAGTTTTTATGATAAACTCCAAGCGTTATATATTAATGGGATCAGTACTCAACCATTTCTTAAATAATAAATGATGAAGCAAAGCAAATTCCTCGTTAGCTTATGGACTCAAGTACATAATATAAAGGGGGAAAAAAGACAAGTTCTACGTTTGTATTACAAGCTTGATCGTATACAATAGATTTTCATAAAAAAGGAAGGGGGAGAATAAAGATACTTGGGGAATCAATGAACTAGCTCCCCCAATTTCTCTTCCAACTCTTCAATACCCATTGCTTGTTGCAAGTCAAGAAGAAATTATTCTTTGGGATACTCAGAGGGATAAAAAAAAAAGACCCGACACGTTGCGCTTACGAACCCAATTACCTGTCTCTTGGATTAGAAAACCCAGAATATCATCAATAAGCTTCAAATGGAGAACTCCATGATAAAGCCTATGAGCTCGATGATTTTCTTCATAAACCTCGAGGGTAGAGTCTAGCTCTTTAGTGTCCTAGTCTAATCAAGAGTTCTTAGCAGCCAATGCCTCACACAGTTTAGCATTCTCAGCAAGGGTTTCCGTTAGCCTATTATATTTTCAGCAAGAGAAATTTCATGATATCCTACTACATCTCCAACCTACACTTTAAACTTATGTGCTCCACTTCAATGATAGTCGACTCACGCTTGGCATATAGGCAACCGTTTGGCATCCTCAAGACATTGAGAGAGGGACCCAACTTGATGCATTATATCATGAATAATATCTTGACGATTCTTCTCGAAAGGATCATATTCATCAAAAACCTTGAGAGCTACGATCCCTTTACTCCGCTTCTCATCAAGGTCTCAGAAAATACTTTACATCGAGGGTGGCTACCATTGCGCTAGGAATCAAATTCTGCATTGCATTTGGATAAGTCCAACATGATTTTCATCATATCTCCTTTAACATTATTTAATTCATCTCTGGTTTTAGTGAGATCTTTACAAGCACTATGTAATTATCTTTTCATCACATTACACTACGAAGATAAAACAATAATCTTATTCAAGGAGAAAAAGTATTTCATTCATTGGAAAAGCTCAAAATACAAAAGATAGCTTCGAAGCGAGCTTATTCATGTTTCCCTACCCTAGATATTTTTCTTCATTCCAAACAGAGGTAGAGGTTGCATCACTAGCAGTTTTGTTTGCCTCGTCCTTGGTTACCTTATGGTTTCCCCCTGAGTTATCTTCTTAGCGATTAGGGCCTCCAGGGGATGAGCTCAAAGTTCTTTCGCAGTATAGAAATGCCTTGAAGACTTCATAAATTCAAGGAGAGCAAAGTAGAGACCCCCATTCTTGCTCGCCTCCTCACATTTGTTAGGAAAATTGGCACTACAATTTGGCTCGAGGAAACACCTAAAAAACTCAACCTTCTCAGCAAAAAGGAGGGGAGTGAGCACTGGCAGAAACTCTTCATTGTTCAACGAGTTGCAGCCAATATCCTTTGTGATCTGGAGAAAGTCGAAGAAAAGTTTATAGAGCTCCTAAGTCACTAGTAGAGAGCCTTTTATTAAAGGCATCATTGGAAGGTAATTTTGAAATTTTTTCCCCAAATTGCCTTTAATAAGTACATCCGAAATCGAAAGTTGTGATTTGGATCCCGTGTTTCAAAATAAAGGTGGTTAAATCACATTGGAATGCAGTTTTTGAATAATCACCTTTGATTTACCCAAATTAAAGGCAATTTAGCATAACCGCCTTTAGAAGCATAGGCTTTCGAGTTCTAAAGAAGGATCCGAGGGCACTTACGAGCTTGGGAATGATTACTGATCCATGTCACAAAGAGCAGATTAGGTGTCTGAATTCGTACTACATTCGTGTCTTATTTCCGAACTTTGAAATTCTTTTGCTAAGAAGCAATTAATTCAAATTATATTTCTGAGATTGGAAACAGTGCAGTATATTTAAAAAACACCCGCTTCTCACATTAAATGCAAATAAACCCTAAAATTTTGGAGATTAAGCTCGAATTTCTTTCCCTTTCAGGAAGAAGTGATTTCATACTTGGAAGTGCATCAATTACCATCAGAGAAGTTAGTTTTATTCAAATCATATACTTGAAAATCTTAAATGAATGGTGATGTATTTATTGATTTGTGTGTGTGTGTATATATATATATATGTTCAAATAGGGTTTGAGATTAGCTAGGGTTATGATTGTTGTTGATTGAATCCTCATGGATTGCATTGCAATTGACTTTTAGGATAATATATCAAAATGAACTTATTGGTCATGATCTTAGAAAATCTCCCGAGCACGTGCTATTCCTTGAATAAATTATTTTGTTAGCATTTGAAGATGATTCTAAAGAGGTTCAGTGCGAGCATGATGCTCTTGTAAGGATAGTAGAAATGATGTGTTTTTACGGTGGAAGATGTTGTGGAAACATTTCATAATGAGGGGCTTCCAAAGAAACTACACTCGTTGGATTGGCATGGGGAAGTTGGAGAAGTGTCTCATACAATTGAAGTAGAGAAAATGGTGGAGCGAGATGAATTATATGGCAATGTGGAGTTTGATGAGATGGTGAAAAATATTGGAAAGGAGTTAAAAGGTAAACTGGGGTCGTTGTGAGCTTTAATTAACGATAAAGGGATGCCTTTGTACGATGGTTTGAAATACTCGGTTTTGAGTGCGACTTCACGGATAATGAATTTGAATTAAAAATTTGGACGGACTGATAATTTGTTCACCAAGGCTTTGGAGTTGTTTAGGGATTTTCTTCTTGAATATAATCTAATGCAAGATAGGTTTTATGCGGCGAAAAAATGTTTTATGCCCAATGGGGTTGGAATTAAAAAAAATCCATGCATGCATGAACGATTATGTGTTGATAAGGGGATGACGATAAAGATCAGGAAATATGTCGGGTATGTGTCAAGTTTCGATACAAGTTGAAGAGAACTAGGATTGAGGTGGGTGCGGAAGTTTCATTGAAATCAAAGAGAAGGACACCGGAAATTTTTTTACCTCCCTACTATTCCACGTTTGAAGAAGCTATATGAATGTAAGGAAGATTCAAAGTTTTGGCACGAGGAAAAGGACTGGCCGGAGGATGATGTTCTATGACATACTTTAGATAGCGCGCAATGGAAGAAGGTTGATGCATTATACCTCGAGTTTGGCAGTGAACCCCGACATTTGATGTTCGGCTAGTGTGCAGACCGTATGTATCCTTTAGGTAATATGAGTAGCACACATAGCTATTGTCCTGTTATGTTGGCCATTTATAACCTTCCGTCTTAGTTAACCATGAAACATAAGTACATGTATTGTCTTTGATGATATTTGGCCCGAAGCCACCGGGTAACGATATTGATATGTACCTTAGACACTTGTGGAGGATCTATTGTCTTTGTTCAAAAATGGTGCTAGAATGTATGATGGTTTGGTTGAAGATTTATTCACTTTGAAAGCTATGTTATTTTGCACAATCAATGAATTCACTGCATATGGAAAATTTTCTGGGTATTACGTGAAAGTCCACTTTTCTTGTCCTATCTGTAACAAGGATATAGATTTTTTTTCAACTGAAACACGGTTGTAAATCATAGGCAGAGGAGGTTTCTTCGAGAGGGGCATACATGGTGTTTGGCAAAGAAGTAGTTAGGAAACTGGAGGCTAGGGCCCCACCGATGCCACTTATCGGTACTCAAAATTTTGAAAGTGTTGAGAATTTGCCCAATGACTTTTGGAAGATGATATGAAAATCTTATGGAGATGGGAGTTGGAATAAATTATCAATATTTTCCAGGCCACCTTATTGGGAGCATTTGGATGTTAGACATTGCCTCGATGTCATGCACATAGATAAGAATGTTTGTGATTATTTGTTGGGATCCTGTTGAATACCCCAGGGAAAACTAAGGACGGGCTGGAGTCTAGGTTTTATTTGGTTGAGATGGGAATTTGGAAGAATCTATGGCCAGTGTCCACGAGTGATGATTTTTATTTGCTCCCAGCTTGCTATTCCAAGTCCAAGTCGGAGAAGAAATATTTTTGCGAGACACTGAGTAGTGTGAAGGTACCAGTTGTATACTCTTCGAACATTAGTACTTGTATGTTTAAAGAGGAGTTGAAATTGGTTGGGTTGAAGTCACACGATTGTTACAACCTAATGCAGGAGCTGAATTCCATTTGTCATCCGATGTTTATTGCCATCCCATATATAATAATGCATTACAAATATTTGTTTGTTTTTCAAGTCTATTGGTTGTAAAAGCATTAGCATTTCAAAATTGGATAGATTGCAAGTATTGATTGTTGAAGTGTTATATCTGATGGAAATGTACTTCCCCCCTCCCCATTCTTTGACATTATAGTCCATTTGATCGTCTATCTTGTGAGAGATCAAACTAAGTGGCCCAGTTTTTTTTGAGATGGATGTACCCTTTTGAAAGGTACATGAAAATATTCAACCACTTTTTCAAGAATCGGTATAGAACGGATGCAAGTATTGCGCAATTGTACGTGAAATAATAAGCCATAGAGTTTTTCACGGAGTATATGAAGGAAGTTGAATTTGTTGGTGTTACAATTGGTAGACATGACTGGAGGTTGCAAGGTGTAGGTGTTAGATAGGGGAAACTATTTAGTCCTAGTGCGGAAAATTTATTTTCTTCCCGTGTCTATGTTCTTCGCAATGATGAAGATAAGGTCCCCTACATAGAGATTCATTTGGATGCCGTAAGAATGGGGAGCCCTAATTTTAATGAAGCTCATATCCAGCCATTTCACACTAAGACATTTGCTTCATGGTTGAGGATCACGTACCTATCGATGATCATTATCTAAAAGTTGAATCGTTTGTGCGTAAACCATTAGGAACTATTTTTTCATATGGTGGATAACAGTGCGTAAACCATTAGGAACCATTATCACAACTGCTACAAAGTCCATGGATGATAACAGTGTATCTCATAACAGTGGCTTGTCCATAGTGTCCGAAGGTTTACATATTGGTAGTGGGAATCAAGATAGTCCAATCTATGCCCATAAATGTTATTTTGGCACAATTTCTAATATTTGGGAGCTTGATTATGTGACAATGCTGGTCCCCATCTTTAAATATCAGTGGGTGGATATTAACATGGGGCAGCGAACCTTGGAAATGGGATTCACCTTTGGTGATAGAAGTCATATTGGTTGGAAGGAAGATCCTTTCATCTTGGCATCCCAAGCATATCATATTTTTTATGTTTAGGATCCTGTTGATCCTAAGTGGGAGATTTTTACCGAAGGAAACATGGTTTTGTTAAAGAAAATGAATTAGAGGACATCGAAGGATTCAGGAAACACACTCCGAGTGGTGTATTTGATGATGTGAATTTACTAGTGGGAGATGATCTGATTCTGCGTAGTTTTCTTGGCCACAGTGATCACAACGAAGGCAAGAGGAGAAATAAAGCCAAAGAAGGTTGTGAGGAAAAGGAAGCAGGAATAGTATCGTACAATATCTTGTAAGTCATTACTTTAGTTTTGATGCGCTACAGTTGTAATATGAATCTTGAATGAACATACTTAGTGAATAACATTGATTTTAGAGTGAATCAAAACCAAAACCATTATAAAATTTTGAATCTTTAACAAGAAAACAAACCAAACAGTGCCATGAAAGCAACATCTTTCTTACAAGTACTAAGAATTTGAATAGAGTAAACCATAAATCACATAATTCATCTATAACGTCATGCTTTATCATCTTCAATGCCGCCAATGAAAGTCAATCGGTCGAGTCGAGGGCGGGAGGTTGACGCGAGGTGGTGCTCGTACGCTCTTTGAGATTTTCCATAAACACAATCTTTGCCTTCATTTTGCTAAATTCCTTCAGCATCTATTTATAGCAATCCTTGAGACCTTTGAAATACAACTTCTCCGAACCTACACAAAATGAAGACGATTTATTAAGAAAATATATTCACAACCTCTCAATTGCATACAAAAATGTAATGAAACTAAATTTTTACTAAGATTATTCAATACGCGGCCTCTTATTAGCTTCGGTTGTCGTATAAAACCACTTTTGATTGTGCAATACCCAACCCTTCTTCTCAAAGTAAGTCTTATCAAAATATATTGGGGCTTTTTCTTTCCCGATAATTGACCATCCCGTTGACTTCCTCCAATATTAAGGTAATAAATTTCCCATATGGAAGGCTCTTGATCAACTTCTTTAAGGTGGTCACATGTAACATATGCCTAAAAATTTTCACCCCTGGGTTGATCCTCCTACCCTTAATTATGTAATAGAATATTATGAGTGTTGGAAAGTTAGGCTCGGTTATGTGTCTTCCGGATGGAACCAAACACCTAGCAATGATCTCATAAGTAATTTTTTGGTCAAGGGGAAAAATATTGAGATCAAACATTTCCGGCTTTCCCAATTCCACCCTATCGCGTAGGAAATAACTCATACTACAATCAACAGGGGTCAACAAAGGGTTAATCCCCATTTAAAGATGTCTGCCCTTTTTTTTGTTACATAGCGTTGGATTTTCAAGTTTGGAAAGGAGTATTCGTGTCTTAGTATTAGAAATCCAAATAGCTTCAGAGTTCAGAAACTATGTAAATCAAAATGTTAGAGCTCGATTCGTTGGACCCAAGAGAGAACGGAAAGGGGACAAAGGTCTAAAACACTATTTCTGAGATCGGAAGTGTATTCTGTTCTTCTGGCCATTAAGATGAAACCACTATCCGATCTCGTAAGTTACTCTGATCCTTAATTCAACAGACAATACCTGTTTCAAATTTCGAAAGCTTGTCCTTTCTTTTCGTCAATTACCAAAATGTTACTCAAATTCATTGTTACATGGCACACTCATTAAGGACATATTCCTTTGATTATATTTTTATGAAAACTATTTCGCATGAAAAAATATATTAAAATATAACAAATCAATTTAAATCCATCAATTCGGACAAAAAGCATAAAATTCTAGAATTCTTAAAAAAGGGACCATCTATCAATCGTTAAACTAATCCATCAAATCATTAAAAGGCTTAGTGAACATGGATCCCTATTACACCTCGTCCAACATCGCTTCAATTTATAGGTCTTCCATCCTATCTACCACGTCTTGTGTTTGGCCCTACAACCCCATATCGGCCTCGAGAGTTTGTTATGCACCAAAGGTTGCATTTGCATGATCCTCGCCTGCATAACCGTCATCACCATTATCGCCGCTCTCGGAGAATTCCAACTCAAAGTTTAGTGACTGCTCATCTTTGCTTAAAACCATATTAAAGGCCTTGTGATTCCATGAACGCCACATGCTGTGAATGCGCCTGGGTCAACATCTCGAGGGTCTCGGTCACATCTGTGCGAGGGCAGCCAAAATATTTTCTGAGCAGAGCCTTAAATCCATCCCGGGATCCTATCAATTAACCACAACAGATAAATACCACTTTCGAGTTCAGAAGTGGTTCTAGCCTATGTTTACAAAGGGACAAATGGTTTACAAGTTCGAAAATGGATCCCCTACCATTTTCAAGTTTGGAAATGATATCATACATGAAAAAAAAGGTTAAATGGGGGTTTCAAAATGGACATTTAATACCCTTTTGAAACCCCAACGAATTCCCCCCATTTTCCCTCACAAAAACATCCCAAACCCTCACTTTATTCCACTTCATTTCTACCATAACATCCCATCTAAAATTGATGTGAGGTATTTGTTCATCATCTATTCCATCATTTCTCTCTGCTCTTCCAATTTTTACACTCATTTTGTGCATTTCTCATGAAATTTGTTCTTCTTCTAGGAACAATGTATGTACGCGAATTTCATCCCATAAGTTTGAAGAAAAGGTTAGTCTTCTCCTTGTTTGTGAGTTAGGGTTTAAATTATAGAAAACAAAAATTTGGATATAGAAGGGTTTAAATAGTTCACCTACAAGGGTTCATGATCCTTTTGAGTACTTTATTGTGTGCGCTTTTGTATTCTTGTCCATTAGTGCATTATATTAGGGTTTCAATTTTTTCTTGGCTGAGAATGAGTAAATCTTACATTTAAAGGACTTCCTAAATTAGATGATCGGAATCTTTTTTTTTGGGCTAGGAAATTGTGTATTTAATTGCTAAGTCTATTACTATGTTTGTTAAAAGGATTGTTGCTTCAATTTTCTTAGTCATATTTTATGATAATAGATTTCATGATAACATTATTTATGAAATAAAATTGTTATTTTATAAAGTATAATGATAATCAAGATAGGTTTTCTCCTTTTTTTTATTATTATTTGTGAATGTAGCATACAAACTATCTCGGAAAAGGATTAGTGATGATGTTTCACTTTCCCAAAATGGAAAGACACCTATGAATGACCAAGGTATGGATCAGGATGACGGATCCAAGAATGTAGGAATAGCAATTTATTTTAGAACATTAGAGCATAAAATATCTAGGAAAGAGTTAACCTCATTGATATTCAACAACCCGGGAAAGTGTTTGTCAGCCCAATGTTCTAAATGCTTAAGTTGGGTTGGAACGGTTGGCAGGACAAGGGTAAACATCTACTACGATTGTTGGCATGATGTCCTGAAAGACCATAAGTGCAAGGTGGTGTTAGTGAAGTGTTATTCCCCATATCTCTACTTAACTTAATTGTTAAATTAGCTTCCCAATATTGACCCTATGTTGTTGAATAACCACATACAGACCATTTGACATTGAAGCACCGGACATGGGGAATTTACGGAAGAGTGCAATGCTCATGATGTCTAAGAGTATGTGTGAACATAAATACTCTTTGTCGAGGACTACATTTTTAGAAATAAGAGAGATGATCGTCTATGGCTAACGTACACTCATATTGAACTGGAGAGTTAGGATATCCACAAGAGAAGGGCCTTGCGGAATAGCCTTAACGTTAGTACAAAATAATTTCTAATTTTTAGAGCCTTAGGCTTTACATGTATATAGTGATGCCATGACACTCCAAACATCATAACTTAGGGTACAAGGGAAGAAAAACATTGCATTGCCAGGGAAAATGGCATTCCTCACTGACTGAGTCATGGGGTATGGTTTAGCGGCAATGGAACTAGTGAAAGAACGTCTTGAAATAGATGTGCATATTTTCGTCGATGGCGGGATGACATAAGAAGAGGCCAAGGCTTCGGTCCAACCGATGAATGTGGATGACATTGAGAGATGCAATCTATTCCTTAAGGGCTGATGAAACAAAGATAGTGTTTATCTCAATGATGAAGAAAAATAAACTGCAAAAAGAGTAGCTTATAAAGCTTGATGCATAGTGTTTTATTATTTTCAATATGTCTTTGTTGATCACGTACTAACAAACACATACATTTCTTCTTTTCTATTAATCAGGAAAAGTTGAAGAATGATCAAGCCCAAGGGAAATTCATTGCAACGAATAAGCACGACAATCTTTGTGAAGCTATGGAGAAACCCGACCACTCCAAACCGTGCTAGGGATGTTGGTGGATTCTTGACCCAACGAGAGGCGTTTGGAATTATATAGTCTTATGATTGTATGAAACCCTCGAGAATCCACACATTGCACAAAATATCCCTACTCCAAGAGAAACATATTGAGCAATAAGACATTGTAATTTGTAAATTGGTCAAACAACAGGCTAGTTCTTCTGGACAATTTAGAGGATTTGACGCCCGATTGGACACCTCCGTCAAGGAGTCATGCCATTCTCCGGGAGATCTTGAGGTCAGCCAGGAGGTTATTGCTCAAACTCCAAATATGGAGAGAAAATTATTCAAACCTGACTATCTCGACAATGCCATCCTTGCAAGTGAAAAGTTACATATTTTATTGATTTGCAAAATGTTCCTAGGAATTAAGTTTATTACATAACATATATTTTTTTGTGGTTGTAGAAATCATTTCAGTGTGAGCTATACATTGATCAAGAAACATATGGTATACCACTCCTCTTAGCCGATGGAGTGTTTCACGAGTTAATGAAACATCATCAGTTCATACCTACTGTGGATGGTATTTCTAGGGTGTTGTTGGAAAATCCTTTGGTGTTGGGAGCCCCTTTACCAATTTTGGACAGAGAATGCAAGAAAGTAGGGCCCGCCTAGCGAATGTTCACTCTTTGGCCACGAAGACTTATGTATGCCGATCTTGATAAAGGATCAACACTTGAAGGAAACAAGGTCTGCATCTCCTACAACGGCAAAAAAAATACCAAAAGCGGTCAAAGCACCACCCAAATCGATCCCAACAACACCAACTAAGGTTAGACCTCCAGTTGCTAGTGCACACGTTCTACGAGACTCACCTCATACAATTGGCTTCAAGCGCATGATAGAAATTCAACATACACATTCTTAGTAAATGAAATCATTGCATTATGGAGTGATTTTGAAGACATTTGAAGATGTGACCAAATTGATCAAACGATGATGTCGATCTACACCTTGCTAGTGAGTTTTATAATATTAATTCAAATTCTATATTTATTAATTTTAACATCCATAAAATTAATGAAAAAATTCAAATGCATATGGTGCATGTTTTTTACAAATAATCAAAAGAATGGATGGATTGGCTACATGTGCTCGGTGAAGATTCAAGAAATTGGTTGTTATACACAAGAGAGGATCGACTACATTTGCAAATCCCATAGACGGAAGGATAAAAATATTTTCATTACCCCATACATCGAAAGTTTACACTTACAATGTTCAATTCATTTACCTAAATCAATTCCACAAATTTAAAATATATTTTTAATTTTCGTAATTAGGGACCATTGGAGATTGATTTTTTTGTTCCTGCAAATAATCATATCTATTTGATGGATCCACTCCACTTCCAACTGTCGTCTGCATTTATCAAATTTTGTCATCTGAAATAAAGGACAATGATGACCAAAATAAACCGACTTTAGAAGTGGTCCAAATCAAGTTGGACTATCAACATGTTTTTTCCAATTTATCTAACTTATTTCAAGGCAGTTTGTTAAAGAGATGAAAATCCCATTGCTAATCTCGTAAATACTAAACTTCCGAGCTCGTGTATTAAATCAACGGTCCGACGAAGGATGAGATATTTCTGAACTAAGAAATATTTAAAGGTGGTTCTTTCACTTAGAAATGAAACATACGCATTCTTTCGGCGTCCATTAATGCCAATTTTTTTAAACCGCCTTCATTAAGGGGTGATCAAAGGTAAGACCATTAAAGAAACTTTCAAAGTGCTTTTAATCGTCCGATAGAACCACCTTTAATGGAAAACCCTACACAAGTGAGTCTTCATTTGTTTGTCCTTAAAGGCCTCAAGCAAAGAAGCTTGAGCCTTAGGATCACGAGTGTCCTCTAATTCTTTTTTTTGGAGGAAAGGCTATTTCTTCTCTCCTTTGAGGACGATATTACTCTTATGGTCATCTTTCCTCTTCTTGGATAGCTTATCTAGGGAAAGCCCTTTGACATCTTTCCTTTTCAAGTTTTCACCTGCAATTTGGGCAACCTTGTCCTTGTTTAGAGCGTTTGGACGAACCAGGGGGACACTGCTCTTAGAACCTCGGTTACCTTTCTTCGGGATCGACAAAGTGTCACCTATACCCATTGAAAAACATAAGAGCATAGAGTTAAAAATGAAAAAATAAACGAGATGCAAAGCAATAAATTCCATCACTAAGACACCTTCGAGGGTTTCTGAAGTATTACATTTTTGAGAGTTAATCTTGCGAGCTCCTTAGATTGTGATTGCAAGGGGTCATTCTCCTCGATGGTTCTTTTCCTCTTTCCACTCTCCTTACAATTACCATTTGCGGTGGCTCACCGCGACCTCTTCCTATAACTTCTGATAAATGAATTTACTATAGATTTCTTTGGATCAAATAAAGCCGTAGATTGAAATATGGTTACGAAAAACCTTGTAGTTGATCTAATGGGCCAGGAGGCAGTTTTTGTTATTTTCGAGGTCCTCAAGGCAAGTGAATTTCTTTCAGGACTCGACTACTACATCTGGGTTCCATGAGGGGACTCATACCTCCGGCTGCAATCAAAGGTGAATCCTTTTTCGTTCCTCCCGGATGAGTTGGAAGGAGTGATAAATGCACTCTTCTTTGCCAACCTACTAGCGAGAATGATAATAGCTTCTTTCTTGGCGCCACGATAGGTCATGATGTACAATGAGCGAAGCAACTTATATTGTGGCTTGCTTTCGAGCTCGTCGCACCTTGTCCTGAACATCATAATATTTACTTTCACAATGGGATGAACCTGTGGGGGATAAACCTTGAACTCCTTGAGCGGCTTCGAGAACAAAGATGGGAGAGGGAAACAAAGCCAGACCGAATCTGCTTGAGATAAATAACTGACCTCGCAGGCGGAAAATTTGCAGTAGACTCGCTTTCTCCAAAGACAAGTAAATGAATGTCAGAGGGAATGAGTTGACAAAGAGGAATAGTAACTAAAAGCTTCGAGACTACATTTGTATCACCAAGCATACCTTTGAGGGTTTTAACTTTTGACGGTATAACCTTCTCGTCGATGAGCTCATCCACGTCGACAGGGGGGCTCGTTCTCCTCTCCTAAGAGAAACTTGTCCTTTTCACTGATGTAAGATTTGTCCTTCTCATCTAGAAGGGTTTACCTTGAATGTGTCTCTTATGGAACCCATTTTTTCCCTTATATGGGCTCTCATGGAAGTCTTCCCTCTATTCTCCTCGAGGGTTTCAAGCTCAACACCTCTGTAGCAGGGAATCTTAGGCGGCCTTTCCCCTTACCAGCTGCCGAGACGAGGGGAATCTCTCAGTGCAGCGTATCAGTAATCACAAATATGTCCAGATTATAGGGTATAAGGCCAATCTCATCGGATTCTACACCAAGAACTCCATCGCAATTCTCTACTTCTTCCAGCACGGGGTTAGGCCACCCTCATTTTTGCTATTCCAACCGTATCTGGTGACGAAACCTCTCATCTTTCTGGCCGAAACTCATCGATTAACCCCCTTTCACAAAAATATTTACAAGAAACAGAAGATCAAATGGCCATAGCGGCATAAAGGTGGGAAAGTAAGAATAAATATGAAGAAGAAGAAACTTACTCATTGAGGAGAAGAAGAGAAATAGAAAAAGTGATTGAGGGAGATTGTGGATGCTAAGAACCTCTTCCTCAAATAGTCAGCAAGTAAAATGAAGAAATGAAAGCGGAACAAAAGGGCATGAATGAAGGTTGAAAAGACTGCTGCGTAAGGATTATCTTGAAAAACGAAAAAGTTGAAAAGGCGTGAGAATATTTTGATATCTTCCGTAAAAGAAACTACACGTTCTATATCACGTTCTTGCCCAACTAACTGAACGAGCGTCATTGTAAATTCTAGAAATGTTTAAATGAGATAACCAAACATCGTCTTGAGGACTGAGGACTGAGGACTAGTCTTATGGCCAAGTGACCTCGAGGTATCATATCAAGATACAATTGATCGATCATCTCGATACTCCCAGGCCTCGAAAGGATTTTTAGTTTTCCGGGGTCTTTTGATGATGGTTGAACCTATTGAGTCCAAACAAGTCACCGGGCCTATTTCAGCCTAATGAGGTAAAACGGAAACTGTCTACAAATTTGACCGCATTAATCGATATCAATAGTATTGGAAAGAGATTGAGTTATACACACTACTAAGGTTATTCAGGTATAAATAAAAGGTATGTATGCATTTTAGGATTCATTATTCTCATACGATTTTCATATGATTGGTCGACTTTAACAACGGGGAGTTTTCTTCGGGGAGTTTTCTCCTGAGCCTTTCCAGGACTTGTTTCTTGCAGATTACAACAAGGGAATTAGATGTGCAGTTTGATCGGATTCCTAACGTATCGGCTTACTTATTATTTTAAAATAAATTTTTTATTTTGACATACTTTAAAGTTACTTTTACCATACATTTAAATTTTAATTAAATTTACTCCACGTATTTAGCATCTTGTGCCAAAAAAGTAAAGGATCAAATTAAGATGAATAGAGGAATAATTTTCTTGGTTTAAGTTTACCAATAGTAGTGCGGTTTTTTGCACAATTGAGGAGATAAGGGTTCTTTGCATCAACTTCAGTGGTATTAATTTCACAAAGGATCCAAGAGACTGGCTGGAGTCAGAGCACAACAAAGCTAATGGCTGGAAATGTAAGAGTATTAATTCTGCTACCTTAGGTTGTAATAGTTGCCTGGTTTAATGAAAAAAAGGAGGGTTCATAAACAAAAATGCACAATGATTACTGTTTGGATTTTTTAAAGCGGTACTTGGAAATTATTGTGTAAAGCAATGTTTCCAAACTGCAAGTACATAAGGGTTAATGAAGAAAACACACAACATCGGATCCCACGTATCAACATCGGAAGAACAAGAAATTACAAGCACAAATTAGAAGTGAAGAAGAACGTTAACACGTCCCACATCTAGTTTTTATCGGACTGCCCCATAACAACATTCGACACATAACGGGTGACAGCCTTGGTGCCTTCAGCAATGGCATGCTTCCCGAGTTCACCAGGCAAAACCAACTTCACAGCACCCTGAACATCCAAGGACGAAAGGGTCTTCTTCTTGCTGTATGCTGATAACTTCGCCGCCTCCTCAGCAACTCTCTCGCATATATCGTTCATCATGTTGTTGACGACGGCCATCGCCTTTGACGACATCCCCATCTCTGGGTGCACTTGTTTCAGAACCCTGTAAATGTATCTCTTGTAAACCAGGCTTGTGCGCCCTACCTCCCCACTCCCCACCCTGGCCCTCTTCTTCTTCTTCCTCGTCCCCTTGCCGCTGCTCTCCGGGGTTTCCTTCCTCTTCTTCGCCGCCTCCCGCGGCGGCGGCGGAGGAAGTAGCTCCTGTGAGTCCGCGGGTTGAGTTTCATCCTCATCTAGGGGTTGAGTTTTCTTTTTTTCCCGGTCGCTTGTATCTTCCACGGGGATGTTTCTGATCAGAGTAGGGGCTGAAGGTGTGGAAATGACCTCAACTTTCTTCTTCTCTTTTGCTGAAGAAGCGACGACGTTCTGGATGTCCTCCACACTCATATCGTCCGGGGCTGGAGAGACCACGACTTGCACGGTTTCCTTGACAACTTTCTTGGTCACCACGGTTCCCATGATTTTGCCGGTGGTGCGAGTCTTCGGCGGCATTCTTTCTTGTGTTGAAAAGGTAGCGGTTAATTGTAGAATGGTAAAGAAAGAGATGAAGAGGTTAAATGGTTAATAGCAGACTACTCGGTATTTAATGGTGATGGATGAAATGCAACTTCTTGGAGGGTTGGAAGGTTGACACGTTGAGTCACACGTGTCAAGCGGGTGGAGTTTAACGGGTAACGTGGATAAAAACTGAAAGGTTCATCAGAGATTTCTGGACATATCGAGAGGATAAACATAAAAACAACTGTTTAAATTAAAGACAGAAAGAAACTACCGCGCGCTAAGAGCATCTACAATGGTGACTTTCAATGACTCCCCATAATGTCTATTTTTTTAATTTTTAAATAATATAATCACTCTCTTTCCTCAACTACACTCACCATATTTATATGTATATATTTTATTATTTTCACAGAAATATAATTTTCGTAAACATGTAAAATTATAAAAGTAAATGGGATAAATGTGTTTGTCGATGAATTTGAATTTGTCGATTGATTATTGAAATTTGAATTCGGTGAATCCATTTTCAACAATTCGAATCAAACCAACAAACTACAATTTTTTTCTTAAGATTGAAGGAGAGAAAAGTAGAACTTGGAAAAGATGTGCGAATTGAATAAAAAATGTTGGTATCTATTTATAAGAAAAAATTTGGTCCGAATTTTGGTACCATTTTAATATTTACTTTTTTTTTTTGAGATAATTGAGTTTTATCCATTAAAATTCATTGAAGCAAAAATATAAATTAAAAAGACACATGACACAATACAATTGGACCAAAATATACAATTTATCTCAATAAAATCTCATACTCATCTAATGGGATCCACCCCATGTGACAAATAAGAGAGTATTCTAGAGTCACAACTGTGACTCCCTCCTCTCGAGTCACTCCCCCTTTTCTCTCCTTGACTCTCCATAACTCTCCATTGTAGTCCTTAACTTCCCATAACCCCCTCTCCCACTCTCTATAACTTCCCCTGTTGCATTTGCTCTAAGGATAGTGAAGAAAATTGAAGGAGCCGTAAGTCCGTGAAGCTAGAAACCAGCAGAGCTGAGAGGCCGTGAACGTGAGGAGAATATGGCCAGTCAAAAGCGAGAAGCGCATTTTCTCGATCCCGGTGGGCCCGAACCCGGATTTCAAACGCGGACTTAAGCATAGTTTACCGGACAAGCAATTAAAATTGGATAAGCCACCAAAAAGTAGAAATGAAATCCAGAAAAAATGAAAAACAAAATTAAATAAAGGCTAGAAGTCCGTGAAATGTGATTGGTGTGTCAGTGTTAGTGAAAATATCCGCCAAACTCGCGCCTGTCCACATCTTTCCCGTTACTCCCTACTCCCTCCGTTCCATTATTAAATTCCGAAATATTTTTTCACGGTATTCAATGAGTATGTTTGATCGTAAATATTTTAAATTGTATATAATAATATCGCATAAAAAATTAATTTTTAGAAAATAGATGGTAAGACAAAGAGGGTGCACCAGCCATTCCCACTCTAAATCCCCACCACGAAGCCGTGATTTGATAGTGGAGGGAACTATTCCTGCTACCCTTTCTAAGCTATCACTCCATGAGACAATGTGCGTGGTATGTTTCTTAAGGACTTATGTGTGTTCTAATTTTGTATTTCCTTACTCCCTCTGTCCCAGGGCATTTTGCTCAGCAATCATGATCACGGAGTTC
>JAUOBV010050199.1:0-13900 GCA_032360425.1 Rubia occidens
AAATCTAACGATATGTCACATGATATATTTATTGTTTATATATTAATTTATATTTAGGATCAAAGTTTGTAAAATTTAACTCTGAAAAAGTAAATAGGAAGTTTAAAGTGAGACGGAAGAAAGTATTTTTTCCAAACTGCGACGTTTGCTTAATTTTCAAACACAAAGGAGATAAGAGTCGTGTTGTATGGCAAAAATACCAAATTAATGATTCTTCCCGTTTAGCAGAACACCTCACAGTACTAAAGAGAGGGGAAATAGTACTACCTCCGTCCCAGCCGATTCTGCACACTTTTCAGTCAACTTTCTCAAGTCATGTTTGACCGTAAATTTCAACTAGTAAATATATACCAATATCATCATGTGAGATATTGTTAGATTCCATGCATGGTTTATTTTCTAAATATAAAATTTTAACACACCATTGATTTACGTAAATAAAGTTATTGTTGGTCAAACATGACCTGAGAAAGTTGACCGAAAAGTGTGCAGAATCGGCTGAGACAGAGGTAGTAGTATTAATTCCACTAATACCGTTACGACTAGTGCTAGAAAGACGATAATTTTCACCACATGGAATCACACGAAATTACATATCCTTGCATTTTTATGAATTAATAAGGTAAAAAAATTCTGGCCATCAATTTTTTTGTAAGCGCTAGTACATTGTCAAGTATGCAAAGGTTAATTGGAAAATCTTGGCTGGGAAGTCCCCGTGGGATCATGTTTGTTTATTTATCATTTTCAGGGACTATAAGTTTGACTGAGGATGGAAAAGGTTTGGAATCGTTGTTGGGACTACGGGTGAACTTTTTACTTTTTGCACTTATGTCCCTCCACGAATGTGGGAGAAGTGGAGATGCAAATTTGGAGATATCCTAATTTTATTCACATTGTTAGGTCCAAGATGTCCCAATTTAGGCACGGACGAGTCAATGAAACGGGCCCAAATTATTCACAGACAGTATATGAATAAACTTTGTAAAAATTATACTTTGGCCCAAATTTTCTTGCATGTTCACTATGCGTCAGAACTCTGCACCTGACCATGAGTTCAAATGTTTGATATGGAGATTATGCGTACCGTCTAAGAGGGACGCAAACTGGGGTAATCGTATGTCATTTGTATTAGTATATACATCAATACCCTCAAGATAAGCTTTATGAGAATCACATGAAATTTCTTATTCTTGGTTTTTTATGAAAAAAATATATAATGAAATTTCATCCATCATATTTTAGAAAGCGCTAGTGCGTGATCTAGGGTAAATTGTAGATGATTACTTATAAGTATATAAGGAATTAGTTGGAAGAAGTTGTGGAAGAGTATGTGGAATAAGAGCAGTTTCTTTGTTACTCTCGGTTATTAGAAGTTCGACTAGAGATGACAACGTTTCTTTTTTGGACGATCGGAATCGTGTTCGGGACCACCGGTAAACTTTTTAATATTTACACCTAGATCCATCCAAGAAAGTGGTAGATGTCCAAATGCAAATTTGCTTATAACATTTTTTATTCATATTTTTCTGACAATGTCGTTCCGATCTCGGATTAGGAGGGTTGACAATATTTTTGTGATATGGAGTATTTTACGACACTTTTAAAAAATTACCCTTTGGCCCTCATGTGCGACATCATACATTTTTCGCCTAAAGCGAATCCACGGCCGAAAAAACCTCGATGTCAGTTATAATAAATTTTCTAGCGGGAAACGAAAATTTGAGCCAAAATTTTTCAAATCAACAGGAGAAGACAAGTTTGTGAAAAAACCAGCGGGGAAGGGAAACAAGTCGGGGGAAAATAGAATTTGATTGTTTAGGATGTACCGTGTGAAAATGATGTTTTATAAATATTGATTTATTTGTTAGAGTTGAGGCACTGGATTGTTATTGATATTTTAGGTTGATTTGGATTTTCCCCTAGTTTTTATGTCAGTGAATTTTAGGGCATTTGAACCTAATGGATGAATGATGTTTAATGTTCGATATTTATGGTAATTGAAAATTTCAAAGGCTGGTGTTTTAACTGTTTATACTTTTATAAACCGTTTATACTTTTATATGCTATTTTTATATCTTTTTGTTTTTCCAGTGATGATTCGTTTAATTTGATGGTTTAGAGTTTTTATTTGATGTTATTTAATTTAAATTTGATGTGTAATCACTTAAATGTGAATTACAGTTTTAAGACCCAAATATTTGGACCTGATTTCAGCTCCAAACGTTTGGCCTGAACCCTGGCTCGTCAGAACGGTGCATCCGACCTTCAAAACATTGGCGCTAACCCCTCTCGAATTCGACCTCCACGTTTCACGAATCCAATCCCGGTGTTATGCAAATCAAATGAGGAAGACGCTGACGGTGGAAGATGTACTGCAAATTTGATGCCGGTGAGGCATCTAATTTCTAGGATTTCACACAGTGGAGAAGGCGAGGCGGGGATGACGGAGAGGCGAGGAATCCGATTTCAGAGATAGATTTCATAGGTAGGTTTCACACACCGGATCAACGTCGGAGAAGGCGAGGCGACGTTGGAGAAGGTGAGGCGACGACGAAGAAGGCAAGTCGGCGATAGTAAAGTAAGAGAGGCTAGACGGCAGAGCAAGCAAGGCTGCACAACGGAGCAAACGAGGGGGCTACGGGGGAGCAAGCGAGAAGAAGGTGATGAGTCCATTCCGCTATTTTTTTTTATTTATTGGGTGAAGTGCCAGTATAACCCTACCTACTTGACTAAATACCAATATAACACTCGGATAATTTTTAGTGCAAAAATAATCCTAACTAGTTAATGTAAATGCCAAAAAAACCCTTAGACCTCATTTTCGCAGTATCACCTTCGGACTGTCGCCGGCTGCGGATTTTCACCGGATCACTTATAGGATTATATTGACACTTACATCAACTAGGTAGGGTTATATCTGCACTTTCAATTATCAAAAGGTTATATTGACACTTATGTCAAGTAGGTAGGGTTATAAAATCACTTTTCCCTTTTTTTGAATTGCTGATTGTAGTGTCAGTTGATTAGCTATAATGTGAATGATAAATTTGAATTTGTGTTTCCTGTTGCTGTTCGCACTTGTTTGTACTTTGAATTCGATGTGCAGTTTCAGATTTTTTTTTTCCTCGTAAGAATTGGTAGGGGAATTTAGTTTAGTGTTTTCAAAGCTTCTGAGACCTTTTGAGTTCTAGAAGCTTCGTTTTGGTTGTGAATTTTTATTTCTCTCATGTTGCATGTTAGTTTATATACACCAACTACTGGCAGCATGTTAAATTTCATAGAAATCTTAACCCTTTTGATCAGTTAAAAGATATAGAATAATATACTCTTTGGGTATTTAAATTATGTATATTCAATTGAGATGGTTTGGTTTATATCTAATGCTGATTTGTTTTTGGGCATTTCAGGTTTTAGTGTCAGAGGAAACAATAGTGTAGTGTGAAAGTATGACTGAAATAGCTCTAAATGGAGCTCCTAATATGGATGCGGCTGAGGTAAACAGAGCAACCTCGATTATGCGCTGTGATTTTTGTTTTTGAAAGTCTGATTGTGTGTTTTGTGTGCTCACGAAACCATTACCTTGACAACTGGTTGATCACCGAAAGGTTTCTTGGCCTCCTTCTTTTGGGATGAGGAGCTACTTTCGTACTTGCTTCTTTCTATGCATGGGATAGCAACAACTGCGGGCAGTCGGGTTTGGGTACCTCTATATCGACCAGGGTGATCCCTTTTCCCGGTGGCTCTTATCAAAATGTCCTCCCCCGGACCCAACTCTAGAGTTCCATTCTCTTTTTCCTTGCTCATCCTCAATTACGGTTCATATTATCATGTGAGTAATGAAAATAACAGTTTACCTAGGTATAGAAGTATTATTGAATTGGTTACTTAAATTGTTATCTGATGCGGTCTTCACTTTCGGGGTTTCGCAATCCTTGTTTTTCCCTTGTTCGACTCCAAGTAGACTAGCGATCTGTTCGGCTTGAAATCCTTGATTTTATCTTCTCCTTGATCTCTTCTTCCATGTATCCCTGGTCCCTTAGCTTTTTCCTCTCTTTCTCCTTTAACTACTCAATTAACTTCACCTATGTCACCCTATTTCCCTTTGGTCCGGTGTGGTGGACATACTTTTTTCCTTATATTTCTCGCTTTTTTCCTTCTTTTTTTAGAATAAAAAATAGTTATTAAAACAATGTATTCGTTGCTAAATATTGATATATTATTTTGGATATAATGTAAGAAATGTACTTACAATCATATCCTCTATTTTCTGTGCTCCTCAAATTTCTTCCACTCCTCCTCATCCATCCACTTGTACTTGTCCCATGGCTTGTATTTTGGTACTTTTCCATTTGGCAAAGACCATAAGTATTTGTTCTCCACGTTGCTCTTCTAATTTCGATGTACATCGCCAGCCTTGCCCACCACATTCTACCACAACCTCTCCTAATGGTCTTCAATCAATTCAGTTTCAAACTTGAAACTCGCCTGCGATGGAAGATTACTCAATATTAGGTTTAGGAGCATGAATACAAAGTATAATATTTACAGTTAGGCATTCATGAACTAAGTATTGTGAAATCGGTTATTTCGTTTATGTCCCTCTACGATTCCTCCTCCACATCCTTTGGGATGTTAGACCAGTGTATCCACGTACCGAATCTGATCCACCTCCGAAAAGTTTAATTGTAATACGCACTCCAGGTGCTTCATGTTCTTACACAAACCAACACACATTCAACTTCCTCGAAGGCGACGGGACATGGTTCCTTTCCTTGACTAACATGACCGACTAGCACGTAGCCGTCCCCGTTCCTACACCAATTAGCTATCTTGAACTTGTCAAATTCCTTCCCCTAACACCCATCTGCCTTGGAAAGGTCATCATTCCTTGAATCGTGAAGGGGGTTGTCCTCACTATCACCCTTGTTCTCTTTGGGAGCTTTCCCCTCGGGAGCACTTGTTGCACCCGCTGCATCTTCCTTAAATTGTATCTTGAGGTGTACCACCGGTGGAACCTCCTCTTTTTCACCTTCCGAAGTAACCTCATTTTCTTTGTGTTGAAAGCCAATGGTAGAAATAAAAGAAGAAAAGTGTTGGAACCAAGCTCGAGGCACCTGTTCCAGGCCATATAGTGACCTCCTTAGGAGACACATATGGTTGAGGCAATGACAATCTCAAAAACCAGGGGGCTGGTACATATACATTATTTCCTCTAAGTTTCCATGAAGGAATGTATTTTTGATGTCCGGAAGATGAATGGGTCAGTTGTGAGACAAAGCAAAGCTGAGCATAATACGGATAGTAGTTGGTTTGACTACCGGATTAAAACATTCCTCACAATCAATGCCCACCTGTTGAGATATTCCATTAACAAAAAATCGAGCTTTGTATCGCTCTAAGACACCATTAGAGTTGAACTTATGTTTGAGAAACCACATACAATGAGTGATATTGGTATTGTGTGGCCTCAACTTCAGCATCCACGTCTTATCTTAATTAGAGCATGATATTTATTGATCGTAGCTTGCTTCCAATTAGGGTCCTGAAGGGCTTGGATAAGATTTTTAGGAACTGAGGATGGGGTAGTGAAGACACATAAGTTAAGTCGGTGTTGTATTTTTAAGATTCCATGATGACTACGAACGGTCATTTGTGGTGACTTGGGAGGTGGCTGTGATGGACTGGGTGATGAAGACTGTGTTGGACTAGTTGGGGAACTAGTACGAGTAAACAGGACATAGATTTGAGGAGTAGGCAGAGACGGAGGAATAGTGGTCGCTTGAGTAGAGAGAAGAGGTTTTCTTAAGGGAGGATTAATGTGGGATTTGATATGATGGGTGATGTAAGGAGAGATCTTGGTATCCAAGAAATCATAAGATGGAGACTTTGAATGATGTAACTTATGAAAGGGGAACATATTTTCATTAAAAGTGATGTGTCGAGAGATGAAGATTTTATTCATCGATAAGTCAAGACATTTGCATCCCCGCTGATTACTTGGAAATCCTAGGAGAACACAGATGATAGTTCGAGCTTGGAGTTTATTGATGCTAGAGGATGGGAGATGAGGGTAACATAGATATCCGAATATTCAAATATGGGAGTATGTTGGTTGCCGATGAAAGAGGCTAAAGCTTAGGGAGAAGCTTTGGTTGGCTTTGCTAGGAAGGATGTTATGGAGGTATGTTTTTATCTCAAGAGAGTGGTGCTAGAATGGGGGAGGCATATTAGAGTCTAGAATAAGGGTGAGGATGGTGTTATTAAGAGTTCGAATTTTATGTTCAAGATTGCCATTTTGGGAGGATGTGTGTGAGCACGAAAATCAAATTGTATCCTATGGGAGGAAAAAAGCTTGAGGAAAGAATCATTTTTAAATTCTCTACCAATATCACATTGAAAACTTTGATTGTCTTTTCAAATTGAGTTTTTATGAGAGTCAGGAAAGCGGAGAGGGTTTCAAAGACTAGAGATTTTGAACGGGGAGGGAGTCCGCAGAAAATTGGTGAAGTCATCTAAAAAGAGGATGTGGTCCATTTTACTCACAACAGGGGATGTCCATAAATCACTATGCACAATATCAAATAGGGGGAAATTACGTGCTTAAGAGGGAGAAAATGGCAATTTAATGTGTTTACCAAGTTCACACGAGTTACAATGAAAAGATTGAATAAAAGAATGACAAGGAATAAGATGGCTAGTGTGAATTGCATGAAAAATAGGTAGGTCGGGGTGTCCAGGTCGATGGTGCCAAAGAGTTAAAGTGGTGGCGGTGAAAGCGTAGGGATTGACGGAGGCTCGAGAGAGGGCATATGTGATGGGGTAGAGGTCGCAAGAAATATTACATCGCATAAGGAGTGTCCCTGTCATAAAATCCTTCCCAACAAAGCCATAAGGGTCAAAAGAGACGGTGACAGAATTATCAGTGGTGAATTTACGGAGACAGATAAGATTTTTAATTAAATTAGGGGTATAGATGACATTAGAAGAGGAAGGGAAGGGTGTGGAGATTAAGATGACTGTTACCAAAACCTTTTATTAGAATTGCATGACCATTAACCGATTATACTATTTCTATGATTGCTCAAATTATAATAAGACGAGAGTGTACCTTTGTCTGAGGTCATGTGAGAGGTGGCTCCAGTGTCCATGTACCAATTCTCTTCCAGTGGATGCAACAAAAGATTTTGCATTGCAGAACCGATGTTGGTTGGAGCATGATGTGGGCTAGTGGGCTGATGGGCCAAGAGGGCTTACTGAAATTTGGTCCCTAAGATTCCTGGTTTTGGGCTTGGTGGAAGAGTCTAAGAGTTTGTGGAAGTTGGGTATGGGCATGCAAGGGGGAACTCTTAGACTTGTAAAATAGGCCCAACTGGATGGGTTAAAGGGCAAGTAATTTGAGTGATAATAACCTGCAGCATTACTTTGCCATGGTGACACAAATCGGTATGTCACTTTTGTAAACATTTAACACACATAATATGAATAAAAAATCAATGAAAACAAACAATATGGAAACTACCTTCAGCATTTGCAAGACCTTTATTGACTTTAATTACTTCCTTGTTTTTATCAGCAACAGCTTGTATAGAACTTCATATTCCTCATGTTTGTCAACAAGAAATATAATGCACAATTCAAACTAACTAGTACTCCCTCTGCCCCATTTCCAACTGTAGTTTAAATATTCATTGAGTAAATTTTTTTAACTTTGACCATAAAATTGAATTGGTGTATAAATATAGAGAAAAGTATATTTTTAACCCTATGTTTTGGTCGAAAGTGCATAAATGACCTTGTAAAATATGAAAGTGCAAATCTAACCCTATGTTTTGGTCAAAAGTGTCAATCTAACCCTGAGAACCAAATTATGGCTGGAATTGTTTAAAATAACCATTATACCCCTTTCAGAAAAAATGAAAACATAAAAAAGATGATATTACTCTTCCCAAAAGTGCTCAAACCCTTCCACCGGTCAACGCTGCCGGTCAATGATAATCAATGCGGTCAAAGGTGGTCAATGTCGATCAACGGTGGTCAACGCCAATCGCCGCCATCGGACCGCCGCCGGTTGATTGTGACTGGGTTAGATCAGTACTTTTATTAATAAGATAGGGTTAGATCAGCACTTTAGTAAAAAAAAATACAGGGTTAAATCATAAATTATGTAAAAATGATAAGGCCATATCAACACTGTTATAAAAAACATATTTTTGAGGAGAGCTCACTCCTTATAAATATGCATGCATTACAACTTCGTAATATAATGTATCATAAATATACTTAAAATTTGTATGTCTTCGTTATGAAAGTAATAAATATTTGTAAATACTTTACAATTTTTTTGAAATTTCGGCAAGTAATTTCCTTACGAAATTCGATAAATTTGTAATTTGAAATCGATATATATTGCTAGTCGAATACTGCTAGGGAGATAATCAACTTTTCATTATAGGGACCGAATTTGTATACTCCTTTTGTCCCAGATAAATTGGCATATTTTGATTTTTGAAAGTCAAACTAAGTCAAATTATATCATTAAATTTTATTATTATATATGCAAGGATATTATCATGTCAAATGTTGTTGAATTCATCTTCACATATATTTTTAAATTATTATTTTTCAGTTTTTTTACGAACATGAATAAAAATATTAAAGTAGTTGAAAATTGATTCAGGTGACTTCCAAAAGTCAAAATGTGTTAATTATCTAGGTAGAGGGAGTACTGAAAAGTAATTAAAAATTATTATATAAATTATATATATATCTTACATTAACTTATGAAGTTGTACTTTACCAATGATTAATGAAATCTATCTTGTTTTCAAAAAAATGAAGTTGTAATGTAGGCATATTTATAAGGAGTGGGCTCTCCTTAAATTATTTTTTTATGATAGTGTTAATCAGACCCTATCTTTTCTTAGAAAAGTGATAATTTAACCATGTATTTGTTACTAAAGTGCTGATCTAAACCTGATAAGGGTAGAAAAATAGACCTGTAACCCGCGGATCAAGTGGGTTATTTATTTTTTAACTTGGGTGGATATGGGTAAAATGGGTAATGAGTTAAATTAGTAATGGGTTAAATAGGTATTTAAAAATATGGGTTGGGTTGGGTTCACCGTGGTTTCAACCCATATGGGTTTGTATATAAACCCATATGGGTCAATATATGGGTTGAAACCTGCGGGTTTGCCCATATTATTTGTTATATAAACCCAAACGGGTCACTATATGGGTTGAAACCCGCAGGTTTACCCATTTTGACTCATGTGTTGAATATTTTTTTTACCCAGGGGTTGGCGGGTTTCAACCCAACCCATTTTTTACCCATCATAAAAAGGGTCAAATGGGTCATACCCATATTTTTAAAAATACCCATATTACCCAACCCATATTTAACCCGACCTCCCATTCGTCACCCCTAAACCCTGTGTTATTAATAAAAGTACTGATCTAACCCAACCACCATTAGTCAGCGGTGGCGACCGGCGGCAGTCTGCCATTGACCGAAATTGACCATCGTTGGCCACCGTTGACTCGTGTTGAGCACTGTTGACCGACGGCAAAGCCTAGGGTATAATGGTCATTAAACTTTTAGTTTAAAGCCTAGGGGTATTTTTGTCTTTTTAAATTAGATCCATGCCTGAATTCCCATGGTTGGCCCGAGCCCAGCGCAGGTTGTGCGACCGCACTGGGCCCAAAGATGGGAAGACCCCAAATTTGTAAGGTTTGTTCATTATTATACAGAAAAAATTGGCCTGAATTTCTTTCTTCCTTTTTTTCTTAAGTAATGGGCCCCAAATTGCACATTAAGAAGGTGCAGTTTCGTTCCTTCTTTTATTTGGAGCATATAAACTCTTTCTTTACTTACACTTATCTTATCATTCTTTCTTTACTTACACTTATTTCATTTACTTACAATTATCTTATCATTCTTTCTTTACTTACACTTATTTCATTTACTTACAATTATCTTATCATTCTTTCTTTACTTGCACTTATCTTATCATTTTTTTATTATTTAATATCTAAATATATAAATATATGTTACGTTAATTACTTTTATACAAAATTTTCACAAATTTTTTTTCACAGTCTAATTTTAGACCGACTAATTGTTAGATGAGTTATTTTATAATTGATGTAACTAATGGTGTTAGTCGATATGTAATTTTATTTATTACAGCAAGGGTTTTATAACTTTGAAAAACTTTACAATTTATTGCAATGTATATATAATTATATTTTACCTGAAAATGTATTGAACGAGATTTTTTAATAATTGATCTAATTAGTAGTCGGTATAACAAGAGACTTTCTCAATTTTATAATTATTCCTTTAATATTTTTTAAAATTTAATCAAAATAATAATCCTATTTATTTACTAATGAATAAATTTTTTGTAGAATTTTTTTTATCTAATTTGATTCGTTCAAAAAGAAATTGGTGTATGATCACATCCTAGTGTATAAAGTCTTTCCTTCTCAATGAAAACTGCCCACATTTTAACCAACTTTTTATTTCCATACTGAGGCGAAAGGAGTATATATATTGAAAGTGTTCTAAATAATATTAAATACAAATAAAATTCAAAATTAAAGTTTGTATATTAAAGAAGGGCCCAATTTTTTTGACTAGGGCTTCAAATGAGTTTGGACCGGCCCTATGAATTCCTTTAGTCAATGGCGGAATAGTGCAACTTGGGTATATAAGCACCATTTCTCCAAAACATAGGGTTACATTTACACTTTCAGCTTTAACATCATTATTTTTGTACTTTCAAAATTTAATAGGGTTACTTTTGCATTTTCCCATAAATATAAATACTATAGTGTGATGCCTTGTTAGATACTTTATAACATATATTTTCAAATCATCAACTTCTCACATCTTTTATTGATTCTTATTGAAAGATATTAAGGATAAAATATTTTTCGAGTCAACTTGTGAAAATCAAAGTGTTCAGTTTGAAATGAGACGGATGGAGTACAAAATTTAGAATAACTTAGACATTATTTAATTTAAAAAAAAACATCTATACCGATAGTAAAAGCACGAATCATTTCTTTGGGAGCCGGTTTAGGTACGGTGGTCCCTCTCTTGCGTTTAAACCCTCTGTTCCACCTGTCTGCTTCATCTTCCAGCTTCATTTGTGATTAGCGATTTTTAGACCGTCTGCAGCAGGTACACTCCAAATTCTCAGTGTCAGGTCATGCTCTGCTTGCCCTGTAATTCTTCTTCCTATTTTCCTTCAATCGCTTGTGAAGGTCTCACACATTCTACGCTGGTGGCCAAAACCTCTGCGTGGGCCAGACGCTACTTTTTTCTCTTACTACTACGGGTCTTCTTCCCATTTCTCCTCTCCCTCCACGCCTCTTCATTTAAGGTGACATTTTTTAATCCTTTATGTTCCTTGTTTTCCAATTCCCGTGTAGGTTAATTTAGGGATTTTAGTTTCTTCACAGTAACAGCCCCCTTAACTTTTATATTATATACGTAGAGTTAGGCCTTTGATTTTTTAGCTGTACATGATATACGTTGAGTTAGGGCCTTGGTTTTTTTAGCTGTATAGAATTTTTTTTAGTGGTGCTGGTTTATTCAGCTCATGTGTCTTGCATATGTGAATATTTTGTGCTTTTTTTGGGTAAAGTGTCAATATAACCCTACGTACTTGCCATAGTGTCAATATAACTCTCAGATAATTTTTAGTGCAAAAATAACCCTAATTGGCTAATGTAAGTGCCAATATAACCCTCAGACCCTATTTTCGGCGTTGACTTCCATTTTTTGGCGTTGCCTGTATGTAAAATGTCCAAAATACCCTTAGTATAAAAATATGAATTTGAGTTCGCCGGACCACCACCGGCCACCGTTGGGCCGCCGCTAGACCACCATCTGCCACCGGACCACTACCTTCCACCACGTGGGCCGCCATCGGACCACTACCTGCCAACGCGTAGGCCACGGTTGGACCACCACCGGCCACCGTCGGACCGCCGATAGGGTTATATTAGCACACTCTTAAATCTTATAGGGTTATATCAGTGCATTCTTAAAACTTACAAGGTTATATCAGCACATTCTTAAAACTTAAAGGGTTATATCAGCACATTCGTAAAAGGGTAAAATTAACTTTTTCATCAAATCTGATCTCCAGATGTCGGAAAATGTTATATTGGCACTTACATCAACTACGTAGGATTATATCTGCACTTTCAGTTATCAAGAGGTTATATTGACACTTATGTCAAGTATGTATGGTTATAAAAGCACTTTTTCTTTCTTTTTTTTAAAACATGATTTAAATAGCAATTTAAGCTAAATTGAGGGGTTTTAGAGTGTTCGGCCCTTTCGTTTAGTTTGTTTGAGTGGCAATCTAGACAATTTTACTTCACAAACTGTACAATTTTTTTAGAATTTTCTTTTAAGATCAAAGAAGAAGAAGAATATTCAAACTGAAACTGTACACTTACCTTGTAGTATCCTTAAAATCGTGTAGTATGTGTTTCATGTTAATTTATCCACGCGTATCCATATCATAAACTGAATAAAAAAAAATTCGAAAAATCAATCATCCCAAAATGTAGGAAAAAACGCGTAGCAGCGATCATAATGAGTGGAATTGACATCCAATTTAACTAACCTCTAACAATAGCTAACATATTGCAAGGATATTTAAATTACATGTCAACTAGACTGATCGTCTGTACTATTACAGATAAAAAATCCAATAAAAACTATAACATCGCCCTCGAAGATATTAACTTCTTCCTGCGAAAATCATGACCACTTGGCAGAAGAGCGTATCACGCATCAATATCACTGTACTAAACAGAGATATTCTACAATTGTAATACCACTTGATCCAACCACGATCTATGTTTTTCGAACGTAAACATCTTGATAAACACAGATCTGACTTGATCCAACCACGATCTATGTTGTCCAAACTGTAAACACCTTGATAAACATAGATCTGACGTATCCAAATTAATGGAAATCCAAAAATAAACCAAAAACAAAATTACGAACACACGATCTGAACAAGCAAATCAAGAACAATACATCAACGTGAACAACTAAATCGAGCTATAATCATGAACACAACAATCTAATCGATCCAGGAGAAGAATAAGACAATCTGTGGGGATAAATCTCTCACTTATTGAATAACAAAAATATAAATTAAAATAAAATAAACTGTTATTCTTCATCTCTTCTAATAGGAAGATGGAAAAAAATTGAAGAAAAAGAGGTGCGGCAAGTAGACGGGAGAGAGGGGAGGCGGCTTAAACTGACTCAATTAAATAAGCAGAAGAAGATGAATTTGAAAAATGATCCAATTCAGTAGTCAGAATAGAGTCTAAAATTGACCAAGGGTAACTCTCTTAAATTTAAAATGACTCTAACTATAAGTTGAAAGTGTTAATATAACTCTGGAAAATGAGAAAGAACTAAAATAATCCTAATTTTATAATGTATGTGTTAATCTAACCCCGCGTCATCAATCAACCTCAATTGTCAACGGGATATTTGGCCAGAATTTAAAGAAATGATGATTTTTCCTCTGAATTAAAAGGGGTAAAAATGGAAATTTGGCCTATGGACAGGGTATTTTTGTCATTTCAGATTCAGTCAACACCCAAATTGATGAATCATCGCCGAAATAGTGACAAAATGTTATAACTCCACATTTTATCATAAAGATAAGATTATTTTGACACCTTTTTATTTTGCATGTTATATTAACACTTTTAGTTTAAAGTTGGGATTAAAAGCGTAAAAATTTTCATTTATTTATTTGACCGAATCACCAAAATTTAACTCTTTTTTCCAAGATGATTTGTCCACCGGCTGGCCGGACATAAAAAGTTGATGTAAATTATACGATAAGTT
>JAUOBV010050515.1:0-13891 GCA_032360425.1 Rubia occidens
AGCTAGGTGTATATATATATATATTTATTTTTATTCATTTTTTTCTAAAATTATTTATGTTGCACAAAATTCCCCAAAGGTGGGCTTCATACTACATAAAGGTCATGATAAACTAAAAATTACGCCACCAAAGATTATCCCAAAACATTCCCACAAAATAAAAAAGATAGAACCCTAAATATTACACAACCAAAAACTCTACCAACTTCCCAAAACAAATGATAATACAAGAACAAAGCAATCGCCAAAAACACAAAGGAATCCCGAGATGAAAAACTCCTAGGTGTTTCACTACTTCCTCCCCCACACTCAAACATTGCATTGTGCCCAATGCAATGAAATAGTAGAAACCATAAGTGGGAAAGAGAAAAGTAGTGAAACTCACTCATGTGACCCCAAATGGCCCACGTTGCCTCCTTCTTTCTTCTTGTCGCATTTCTTGCCTATTTATGGGAATAACTTCCCAAAAATTATCAAACCTTGAGATATGGAATCTCTTGATCAAATGCTCGATAACCTCTTCTGATACATCCGCCCTCTCATCTACAATAGCGAACTCCTCCTTCACTTTCATCTTGATGAAGTCCAACCTAGACTCCCAAACTTGCATGGTTCCCTTCATAGAGTCTAGCCTAGTACCAAACTTCTCCAATTATATACTCATTCTGCTTACCGAGTGACCAATCTCCTACACAAGTTGGGTAGAACTCCCAAGTTGTTCCCTAAAAATACGGAATTGGTCGAGGAAGTCTGCGGGTAGGTGAGTGCCACTAGGTGGTACCTTAGATGGAGTCTCATTCTCCTCCTCCTCAGTGTCTATGTCTGGATCTGATAAGACTCTGTAGAATTCTTTCTCAAACCGCTCTAATATAGTGTCTTAGGTTATAGCAGTGCACTCCGGTTGTGGAAGAATCATGAAATTGCATACTTTGGATCCACTGTACAACCACACAAATCGATCCTCTGAGGCTGTGTTAGCTACCATAGAAGCTCTCGCCATCTTATCCATAGTGTAAGTTGTCCTCGAACGACCTAAGTTTGCCAATGCAAATGGAGAAGGAATCGGATGGCCCAAGTGTTGGGCTAAGAGTCCGACCATGCCACTCATCCATATTTTTCCACCATTCTTGTTCCCCATGACCCTGCATTCATCCACGAAGGTCACCACCATATTGGGGAAGAAGTTACTCTCCAGAGTCATTACCCAAAGGATTTGGACGTCTGAACTGGGACAATGTGAAATCTCTCCATGACAGAATACCCCCATGGAAAATAATCGCTGGACATAACACAAGCTGGATGAACAATCGTGGTGCTCTTGCATAGATGTTTCCTTTATGTCCCGAAAGAATTCTCCAAAACTTACTCAATGAAAATGGAAGGCCTTGTTTGTGTCTCCTTGGAATCTCCTTCTCATACTTCCACCCGAAAGCTTAGGCAATGCCCCGATAAGACATAGTGTACTCCTTATCATCCAAGTGGAAATGGATAATTCTTCTCCCCCCATTGTCTGTAGTTTACTCCAAGGTAACCAAAAACTCCAAAGTCCGCCATATGTAAGTCTTGTAATGATTTTCTAAGAAACCCTCTAGGCCAATTCGACTTAGAAAATATGTGATGGGCTCGAGTAGACCTAGAGCTCCCAAGGTCTCCTTGCATGCAAACTTCATCTCCAATATGGTTCTTTTTGGGCATCTCAAGCACTTCCATCTTTGGGCCGCACTTTTGGAAATGGTGATCAACCCCATGAACTCATTAAAAACACAAGAGGGGTTAGGAGAAAGGGAAGTCGCCGGCTCTCGGCCAACTTCTTCCCTTTGTCACCCCGAAAAGTTGTTCCTTTTTTCGACCTACTTCTTTTTAGAGCCATCCTATCACAACAAGAAAAATGTGGTAATGCAATAATATACAAAGGTATGCATCAATTATTAATCAAGGAGAACATTTCTTCCTAAATAGCCAAAATATTCCAAATCATGCTACCTCAACATAAAGGCTATTCAATCAAGAATCATTCTCCCCAAGCAACAAACTCATGGAAAATCATAGCACCCAATCAAGAAGATCATTCAATCAAGAATCATTCCTCCCAAACCAAAAAAATCAATGAATATTATATAATCAAAGCATAAGAACATATACTTCCCCTACACTTAGTTCATCACAAGATCATTCATATAACTTAAAATTTTCCTCAAAAATACTTTAAGGTTTTTCGAGATTCAAGCTCCTCATCACATAACCATCATGATAAATAAAGAAAGTATACATAAAGCTCAAAGGATTACCTGGAATTTGAAGCCAAGAGATGAAAAATTCACAAAAGATAAGGCGAAAATGCAAATTTTTGAGAGAAAAGGCTTAAATTTTTGAGTTTCACTAAGATGAAGTGAGAGTGAGTATTTTTTATGGATTTAAATGAGTTAAATGATTCGTATGGTTGAGTTAATGTACTATGACTCTTTATTTTCAGTAATGAAGGTGATTTAGAAGAGAGGTACAAATGAGATAAGGATGACATTTTTTAAATAAAAGAAGACGTGCGGGCCAAAAATATCATTTAATTAATACAAAAGGGAGGTATTGATGTAATATTCACACCAAAAATCCTAGGGAATAAAATATTTTCTTAATTAATGGGCCAAAAATGCATGTTTTGGCTTGAAATTCAAAATTTTGAAAATATGCATTTTGACCCAAGTAACGCAGCTACACGAGGCCTGACACATGGCCAGCCTTGTGCTGAGGGTCTCTAACATGAGGCTACCCTCGTGCTGAGGTTGCATGGCATATGGCATGAGGTATACCTTGTGCTGAAGGGATGTAGCACGAGGCTTCTTGTGAACAAGACACTTTTTTCCTAGTTCCTTCCCTTTTTCGAAAAAATTAGTCACCCAACTAATCCTATTTCTTTACACCCAAAAAGAATGAGAAATGAACTCAAAATTTGTTGATCAACATGAGTTTCATCCCAAGATCCTTTGTTACAAACAAAAGCATGCAAAATCTATCTTAAAAAAAAAGATATCAAAATCAAAGCAGGAAAGAGCAAGTATTTTTATTGTCGTTCTCATGACTTATTTCTTCATGCATTTTAATAAAAAATAGACTATCGACAACTCCACCCACGATGACATCATTGTGGAGAGGTCTCCACAAAGTGCCATCCTTACCTTTAAGCACTTAGTTTGCAATGGAGAGTGAATATCCATACCAAGCCAATGTTGAGTCCTTAGCCATTTCTTTGGGTTTAGGAGGCGGTTTAGGATGTTTTACATCTTTGTTACTCTCCACTAACCGCTGCATGTTTGTGAGCATATAAAATCAATCCAAGATAGACAAGTCATCACTAAAATCATGCACAACATAAGTCTCATCAACATAATCATCACAATTAAAGGGTAAGCTTGGATTTATTTCATCACTCACATACTCATCAAGGCTCTCATCATCTAGGCTATCTTCATCACTATTATCAAGAGTTTCATCAAGGCAATTATCATTATCAATCATGCAATATTTTTCATGTTGAGCAAGTTCGTCACACAAGGTTATGCCTTTGCACACAAGAGAGGGGTTAGGTGAATCATGCTTAGATGTATAGATATTAAACCTCCCCTTATCAATGTCATCCTCTAGGGTTATCGTTCCCAAATGAACGTCTATCTTGGCTCTTGACATTTTAAGAAAAGATCTTCCCAGTAAACAAAATTGAGGGTGCACCACCATCATGCGCTACGTCAAGGACATAGAAATCCACCGGAAACACTAAATTGCCTACCCTAACCATTAAATCCTTAATTAAACCTCGAGGGCTAGCTTGGGAGTGATTGGCTAATTGGACAATTACCCTAGTTTCCTTTAAGTTCACATATGTCTAGGTTTTCATGAAGTCAAGAAGGGATAACATTGATAGATGCTCCTAGATCAATCATAGCATTTTTCACCAATTTACCACTAAGGAGATAGGAATTTAAAACATGCCAGGGTCATCATATTTCTTAGGAAACTTTCTATGATTAAGAGTAGCCACTCCCCCTGTTTTCAATTTCCTAACTTCCTAAGTGGTTTGTTCCTCTTTTAATGCATGTAACTTTCAAGAATTTAGCATAAGAAGGCATATTCTTAATCAAGTCTAAAAGCAGAACACCAACCTCAACCTTCGTGAAGATCTTCAGAATGTGCTCATTTGTGGTTGTCACCTTCGGCCTTCCCCTAAGTGCACTAGGGAATGGTGGTGGAAGATTCACCCGCACCTCGGGTGTTTGAAGATCCTTGATGGGATCCTGCTCTACAACCAATTCATGCTCGTCCAAGTTGGTTATTTTGCTCTCTACGACCAATTCCTCATCTTGAAAATTTTCCTTTTCGGGCTCACGCATCTTCTTCCCGCTCCTTAGATTCAAAGCGCTCACATTTCTTGGATTGATCTCCGGTAGGGAAGGAAGCTTTCCGAACTCTTTGGCCTCAAGTCCGTTCACCGAGGTGGAGAGTTATCCGACTTGGATTTCAAGATTCTTGATGCTCGAAAATACCCTAGTCCCAAGATCATCGACCATACCACGTGACAGGTATGAGGAAGTGTTAACTATCGATCACACCAAGTGTCACAAACACTAGAATAGGTTCACAGTTCTTGTATGTGATGAAATCGATGATCGAAATGACATTAATCATGTTTGTAAATAGTTCCCGAGTCCTAGTTTATGTAGTTTATTCTCGTGATCAATTGCATGCTAGTTGTTTTTAGTTAAAAAACCCCAATGCTTGTTTTAACAACACTGATTATTCCGAACACGTGGTTAGATTGTTGACCCAATCATGATTGTGTATAGTTTATTATTTGATTCCTAACATCTCTGTGGACGACCCTCGTACTTTCCACTATATAGAAATCTTGGTAGTATAGTAGTAAGAACGGGCACAACAATACAAATATTTATGTTTGATCGCATCCTCCTCTCAGTATTAATTAGTAGATCTCCTATGATTTATTAGCAATGACGAGAGGGGTCGGGTCAAATTTTGGAGCCGTTGTCGGGGATGTTAGTTTCAAGATCTAGTAGTTAACTTGCATAGCATGTTAGTTGAGTAGTTAGTGTTGTCTTTATTTTTGTTTTTGTTGTTTTCTTTGTTGTGATTTCTTTATAGTATCTGGTTAATTCTAACCCTTTTGCAAGTATTGTTTTTAGTTAGCTACTGTTTTATTCCAGGTTTATGGTACACACCCTTACCACTAGCTTGAGAGTTTTACATTATCCAACGGAATACATAGGTGGTAGGTGACGAAGGAAGATGAGATCTAGACCAGGTGTTCCACAAGAACCTATTTTGGTAGTTGTAGAGAGCGAAGAAATGGCGGAAGATTATCACACTTTGAGGGAGTTTATGGCTCCTAACTTGAAGGATCAGTCCCTTTGCATTTTCTTCCCACCCTTGCCACCCAATGTAACTTGTGAGATCAAGAGTGGCATGATCCAGTGTTTTCCCACTTTCCATGGAATGGCTAGTGAAGATTCATACAATCACTTGCTGGAGTTTCATCTAGTTTGTACCAACATGAAGCCACCGGGAGTCTCGAAGGAAGACTACAATTTAATGTCATTTCCTTTCTCACTTTGGGTAGCGGCTAAAGATTGGTTGTACTACCTTTCGCCCGGTTGCATCACCTCATGATTGGACATGAAGCACATATTTCTTGAGAAATACTTCCGAGATTCAAAGTGTGCAGGGTTGAAGAAAAAACTCTCCTATATCTCTCAAGTCGCTAATGAGTCCCTTTACAAGTATTGGGAACGATTCAATAGGTTATTAGCAAGCTTTCTAAATCATCCATTCAAAGAGGGGACCTAGTCTAATATTTCATTGAGGGGCTGTGTGATGATGACATGCGTATGGTGAATGCCGCTTGCAACTGTTCAATCGCCAACATGAGCCCAAGAGAAGCAATGACACTCTTTGAAGAGATGGCAAGTGGTACAAGGCAGTTTGGTACAAAATCAATGATGAAAACTATGGACGAGCCATCCCATTCTTCTAAGTTAGAGGAGCAAGTACAAATTCTTTCTTCTATGATGAAAGTGTTCATGAAAGAGAGGGTTCAATAAGTGAGAGTGTGTGGCATTTGCATCCTTGATCATCACACATATCAAGTGGTGGAAAATTTGAAAGAAGTTAAGGCATTGGTTTTCAACAACAGTGGGAATAGACCACAGTTAAGTGTGGGGAAACAACAAGGGTTTTGTAGGAACCAATAAGGCGAAAGGCAAGAACTCAACACGAACACCTTCAACCAGAGGTACCGCGATCACCCCAAGTTTCATTGGCGCGAGGAGAATCAAGTGCAAGGGTACAATAAAGGAGGGCAAGTTCTACTCAAACCTATCCAAAGGAAGGAGGGCCTTCCAGCAAAAATGCCTCACTCTACAAGTTGGATTAAGAAGAATTCCTAGAAGCAATCTCTCAATTGGCTAAGAAGCTAGATGTCTTCGCGGAGCGCACAAGGCGTGAGATTGAAGATCTCAGCACTAGGGTATTTTCAAGCATCGAGAATCTTGAAATTTAAGTCGGACAACTTTCCACCTTGGTAAGCTGACTTGAATCCAAAAAGTGTGGCGAGCTTCCTTTCCAACCGGAGATCATTCCAAGGAATGTTAGTGCTTTAAAGCTAAGAAGCGGGAAGGAAGTACGTGAGTCCGATAAGGAGATCTTACAAGAGGATGACTTGATCGTGGAGAGTAATGAAACCAACTTAGATGAGCAAGAATTGGTTGTGGAGGAGAAACCATCCAAGAAACTTCCACCACCCGAGGCGAGGCTGAATCTTCCACCACCATTCCCTAGTGCACTTAGGGGAAGGCCATAGGTAGCAACCAATGATGAGCACATCCACAAGATATTCAAGAAGGTTGAGGTTAGCATTCCACTTTTAGACTTGATTGAGAATTTGCCTTCTTATGCTAAATTATTGAAATTTGCATGCGCTAAAAAGAGAAACAAACCACTTAGGAAGTTAGGAAAATTGAAAATAGGGGGAGTTTCAACTCTTAATTATAGGAAGGTGCCTACAAAATGTGACGACCCCGACATGTTTTCAATTCCTATTTCTTTAGGTGGTAAATTGGCGAAGAATGCTATGATTGATCTAGGAGTCTCTATTATTGTTATCCCTTCTTGCATTTATTAGAACCTAGAAATAGGTGAACTTAAAGAAACTAGGGTAGTTGTTCAAATGTCCGATCACTACCAAGCTATTCCTCGGGGTCTAGTAAAGGATGTTGTGGTTCGGGTGGCAATTTGATGTTTCTGGCGGACTTCTATGTCCTTGATGTGGCACACGATCGTGGTGCATCCTCAATTTTATTGGGGAAACCTTTTCTTAAAACATGAAAGACTAAGATTGATATTCATTAAGGGACACTAACCTTAGAGAATGACATGGATATGGTGGGTTTTGATATTTACAAATCTAAGCATGATTCACCTAACTCCTCTCTTGTGTGTAAAGGTATAACCTTATGTGAATAACTTGCTCAACATGAGAACTCTTTCATGATAGATAATGATGATCACCTTGATAACCTTCTTGATGATAGTGATGAAGATAGCCTAGGTGATGAGATTTTTTATTACTATGAGAGTGAGAAAGAAATCCTACCTTGCACGTCAATTGTAATGATTATGTCGATGAGACTATTGCTTTGCATGATGTTAGTGATGATTTATCTATCTTGGATTGATTTTCTATGCTCACTAACATGCAGCAGTTTGTGAAAAGTGGCAAGAATGTAAAACACCCTCGACCACCTCCCAAACCCAAGGAAATGACAGAACTCAACATTGGCTAAGAATGGATATGGCAAACAAGGCGTTAAAGGTAAGGATAGCCCCATATGGAGACCTCTTCACAAGGATGTCATTGTGGGTGGAGTTGTCGATGACGACTCCGAAGACCCAATGGTAAGATCCTTCAATTGAAATTCATGAAAAATAAATTAGTCATGATGACGACAATAAAAAATATGTGGTGTTTCTTGCTTTGTTCTCGATATATTTTTAGTAGATAGATTTTACATGTTTTGTGTGAGACAAAGTGTTTTGGGATGAAAATATTGTTGGTTGATAAATTTTGAGTCCAATTCTCGTGCTTTTTGGTGTAAGAAATATGATTTGTTAGGTGACAAAGTTTCTTCAAAAAAAAGGAAGAAGAAGGAAATAAGAGCACCATTCACAACGCAGCCTCGTGCAAGTCCTTTATGCACGAGGGGTGCTTCGTGCCAACCCCTGTCTGCACGAGGATGACCTCGTGTCATGCATGTGCCAACACAAGGCTAGCACATGTAAGGCCTCGTGTGGCTGGGACTTTTGGGTCAAAAATGTATATTTGCAAAAATTTGAATTTTAACCCAAAACATGCAAATTTTGGCCCATTATTTCAGCAAAACCTTTGTTTGCTTCAAAAGTGGGTGTAAATAGTACACCAACACCTCCCTTATGCATAAATAGATTGGTACTTTTGTCCCTTTTATTCTCAAATTTCTGAAATGCCATCCTTATCTCATTTGTACCTCCTTTCTAAATCACCTTCTTTGCTGAAAATAATTATCCATAGTACATTCTCTCTTCCATAAGAATTACTTAGCTCATTCAAATCACTCAAAAACACTCACTATCACTCCCTCATGGCGAAACTAAAAAATTGGAGAACTTTTTCTCAAAAAATTAGCATTTTTACTTCTTTTTGTGTGGATTTTCATAACTTGACTTCAAATTCCAGGTCATACTGTGAGCTTCATGTTTACTTGATTTATTTATCATGATGATGATGTGATGGGGAGGTTTGAAACTCGAAAAAAATGTTACAATGTTTTGAGGAAATTTTTAAGATATGTGAATGATCTTGTGTTGAACTAAGTATGGGGGAGCATTGTACTTATTCTTTGATAATATGATCTTCATTTTCCATCCTGGTCTAGAAGAATTATTCTTGATTGCATGGTCTTCTTGATGGGATACTATGATTTGTCATGAGTTTGTTGTTTAGGGAGAATGTTTCCTTAATGAATAACCTTTGTGTTGAGATAACATGATTTGGAATGTTTGGATATTTAGAAAGAATTGTTCTTCTTGGATGATACATGATTCATGCCTTTAAATATTCTTACGTTACCACTCCTTCTTGTTGTGATAGGATGGCTCCAAAAAAGAATAGATCGGAAAAAGGAACAACTTTCCGGGGTGACAAAGGGAAGAAACCGGCCAAGTTTGGGAAATGAGAGTTGACAACTTCGCTTTCTTCTAATCCCACTTGTTTTATCGATGAGTTCATAGGGTTGATCACCATTTCCGAGAGTGCGGCCCGGAGGTGGAAGTACTTGAGATGCCCAAAGTGAACCATATTTGAGACGAAGTTTACTTGCAAGGAGACCTTGGGAGCTCTAGGTCTACTCGACCCCATCATGTATTTTCTTAGCCAAATAGGCCTAGAGGGTTTCTTGGATAAGCATTCCAAGACCTGCATACGGTAGACTTTAGAGTTTTTGGCAACCTTGGAGAAATCAAAGGACAATGAGGGGAGGGGAATCATTCATTCCACTTGGATGATAAGGAGTAAACTATGTTTCATTGGGATATTTCCCAGGCATTCGGGTGGAAGTACGGGAAGGAGGTTCCGAGGACACACCGACAAGGCCTTCCATTTTCTTTGAGCAATTTTTGGAGAATTCTTTCGGGTATAGAGAGGAAGCATCTTTGCAAGAGCACCGCGATTATCTATCTGGCAATCCAATATGTCCAAATATTATTGTCCATGGGGGTATTCTGTCATTGAGAGGTCTCATAATGTCTTGGTTCGGATGTCCAAGTCCTTTGGTCGATGACTCCAGAAGGAAATTTTTACACCAACATGGTTTTGGCTTTCGTGGAGGAATACATTTCCACAGGAAACAAGAAAGGTGGAAAAAATATCTGTAGGTGGCACGGTCGGATTCTTAGCCTAACCCTTGGGTCATCCTGTTCCTTCTCCATTTGCATTAGAAAATTTGGGTCGTTCGGGGACACGATACACAACAGACAAGTTGTCGAGAGGTATACAATAGCTACCACAAACTCTGAAGACCACTTCGTATGGTTTTATGGCAGCTCCTCGGTGTGTGATTTCATGATTCTTCCCCAGCCGGAGCGTACAACTATCGACCAGGATACGGTGTTAGAGGACCTTTTCCTAGCCTCTGATTCAAGGTTTGAGAAGTATTTCTAAATAATCCTATAAAACTCATATATAGACATTGAGGAGGATAACAACCAGACTCCGTTTATGGCATCGCCTAGCCGTACTCAGTTACCCACTGATGTCCTCATCCAATTCTGCATATTCGGGGAACAGCTTGAGAATTCTACCAAACTTATGTTGGACATTGGTCTCGCATTGGGTGGAATGAGCATACAGAGGAAAGAATTTGGGTGTAGGCTAAGCTTTATGGAGGGTACCATGCATGTTTGGGGGATTAGGTTGGAGTCGATCGAGCGGGGAATGAAGGAGAAGTTCACCATTGCTGATGAGAGGGCGGATGTCCAGGAAGAAGCCATCGAAGAATTAATAGAGGGATTCCACATCACAAGGCTCGATGATTTTTGGTATTTCATTCTTATCGTGAGGCAAAAAATTCAACAAGCGAAGAGAAAGAGGAGGCACAAAACACGACACTTGAGAAAGGATCCTTCAGGGTCACATGACTGAGTTCCACTACTTTTCTCTTTCCTACTCATGGTTTTTACTGTCTCATTACATTGGGGCAATGCAAAGTTCAAATGTTGGAAGAGAGTAGTGAAACACTTAGGAGTTTTCATATCGGGATTCCCTTGTGTTTTTTGTGTCGTTCTGTTTGGTGTTATCTTGGTTTTAGGAAGTTTGGTAGAGTTTTTTGGTGTTGTGATATTTAGGTTGCTATCACTATTTTTTGTTGGGGAATGTTGGGATAGAAACTTTTAATCTTTTTGTAGTATAAAACGCAACTTTGGGGCATTTTGTGCTACACAATTATTTTTTGAAAAAAATTCCCGGTTAAGTTGGAAACCTGGAAGGGCAACTTAGGCAAAAAATGGGAAGAAAGCCCAGACAGGTCGAAAAACTGAGGTAAAAAAGGAGAGGCTAGGCCCGGCTAGGTTGAAAAACCTAAGAAAAAAAATGAGAGGCCATGTGAAAAAGGGTGAGCTCCACATGCGTGAATGCTAGGATGAAAATGCGAAAGGGCTCTTAAGAAAAATGAGACAAATTGGAAATGGAACTTCAACATATGTTGGACATCTTTGGCAGTTTCTTCATCAACTTATTTTGGCCAACTTTGGTAGTTTCTTCATCAACATCTCTTGGATTGTCTTCGACGCTCTCTTCGGATTAGTAAGCTAGTTCAACACTTATCATTTTACTTAGCCTTTCTCCACTTTTTGTTTTTATGTATTTTTAGTGGATATGTTACTTTAGCATCTTCCGAGATAGTGAGAGTTGTGAGATTCTTACAATCTTTGGGGGAACTAGGGTAGATTAGGAGTAATTTGAGTGTATCGGTTAACTTCTATTTGTATTCTACATTCCTCTTTAATATTATCTCATTTTTGTTTACTCGAGGACGAGTAAAGTTTCAAGTGTTAGGGGATTGATGTGCACCTTTATGCATTCTTTAACCGATGCATTTGACAAATTAATTATCATCTTTTGTCTGGTTAATTGCTAGTTTTAGTAAGTTTTTCAAGAAAAGGGATTTAGATGGTCATTATTGGTTTTCTTGTCTAAATCTTGAGTTTTGTATGAGTACCGGGAGACTTTCAAGTGGCTATTGGTGAGTTACCTCTATCATCCATTCAAGGAGGGTGATTTAGTGTATTACTTATTTGAAGGATTGTACAATGAATACATGCGCATGGTGAATGCTACGCGTATTGGCTCTATAGCTAACAAATTCCCTAAAGATGCAATGGAACTGTTCGAGGAGGTGGCCAATATTACCAGAACTTTGGTACCCGATCCCCTATGAAGCTCTTAGAGGAGCTCGCTCATTCTCCCAGGCTTAAGGAAAAAGTTCAAGCGTTTGCTTCCATGATGAAAGAGTTAATGAAGGGTAGAGCTTAGCAAGTGAAGGTCTGTGGCATTTGAAATCTTGATCACCAGACCGATACATATCAGCAAGTGGTTAACGACTTCGAGGAGGTGAAGGCCTTAGAATTTAATTGTGGGAGTTGGATTTTTCTAGGGGGAAACAACAAGGGTTCCAAAGGAACCAGAGTGGAGATAGACAAGATCCCAATGAAAATTCCTTTAATCCCGATACCATGATAACCCAAAATTTTGGTGACATGAGGAAAATAAAGGGTACAATCGAGTGGAACACCTCAACCCTACCCGCAGGGGATAAGGACCTTCCAACACTAATGCACCATTTTACAAGTCGTACCAGGAAGAGATCCTTGATGGAGCAGCCCAATAGGAAAAGAAGAGTCATGTGTTATCGAGCAAACAAGAAGGGAGATTGAGGAACTCAGCACTAGAGCTTTTTCAAGTATTAAGAACCTCGAAGTGTAAGTTGGTCAACTTTCCACTTTGGTAAGTGGAGTTAAGGTTAGGGAATTCGGCAAGCTACCATCCCAACCCAAGGTTAATCCATGCAATGTGAGTTCCTTGAAGTTTAGAAGCGGGAAACATGTATGATAGGATGAGAAGGAGGTCGTGAAAGAGGATGAAAAATTGGTTGAAAGGCACAAGACCAACCACCAAGAAGAAGAGATAGTAGTTGAGGAGAAGCCCTCAAAGGAGCTCCCCACCACTGAGGCATGGTTGAACCCTCCACCGCCATGTTCGAGTTCTCTACAGGGAACGCTAAAGATGGCAACCAACGAAGCTCAAATTTGCCTAGTTTTCGAGAAGGTTGAGGTTAGAATTCCTATTCTTGATGTCATTGAGCCAGTTCCCTCTTATGCCAATTTTTTTTAAAAAAATGCTTTCACTAAAAGAAGGAACAAACCAATTAGAAAGGTTGATCAATTGAAAATAGGGGGAGTAGCCACTTTAGCTCATAAGAACATACCTATAAAGTGTGATAACCCCGCCATTTTTTTATTCTTATTCTCTAGGTGATGAATTGGTGAAGAATGTTATAATTAACTTAGGTGTCTCTATCAATGTTATCCCATTTATCCTATATGAAAATCTTGAAATAGGTGAGCTTAGGGAAACTATGGTTATTGTCCAACTAGCCAACCATCCCCAAGCAGCCCTAGAGGTTTAGTTAAATATTTTATGGTTACGGTGGGTAATCTAGTATTTCCGGCGGACTTCTGTGTCCTTGATGTAGTGCACGATGGAGATGTGCCCCTAATTTTATTCGGGAGACCATTATTAAAACATCAAGGAATAAAATAGATGTCCATTTGGAAACACTAACCCTAGAGGTTGATGTTGACAATGTTGGGTTTGAGATTTACTAGTTTAAGCATGGTTCAAATATCTCTTCTCTTTTGTTCAATTCAATACCTTTATGTGATGAACTTGTTCAATGTGATGACTCTTTCATGATTGATTATGATGAATGCCTCGATGAGTTCCTTGCTGAGAGTGGTGAGAAAAATCATGTATTGGACTTTAATTGTGATATTAATTTTGATGACACCTATGGCATGTGTGAGTTTAGGGATGATCTCTTTATTATGGATTCTATGGTCACTAACACGCAGCGGTTGGTTGAGAGTGGTGAGGATTCAAAATCTCCTCGAACACCACCTAAACTTTAGAAATTTGTAGAGGAATCAACATTAGCTAAGGTTAGTGATTTGGATTGTGATGATGTGCTGGCCATCATCGCGACCTTACATGTTCTATCTTCTTTGAATGAGAATTTTG